>CAUYSK010111727.1:0-30758 GCA_963575035.1 Avahi laniger
TTCAATATGAAACAACTGCCTATCTTCTGTAAAGCAACACTCTTCAGTCAAATCTAAATTACCTAAGTAGTCATCGCTCCCTTTTCTTCACCTTTGGATATTTCTTTTCTTTCTTCTGAGACAAGTTCTCACTATGTTGCCCGGGCTAAAGTGCAGTGACATCATCATAGCTCACTGTAGCCTTGAACTCCTAGGCTCAAGTGATCTTCCCACCTCAGCCTCCCATGTGGCTGGGACTATAGGCACATGCCACCATGCCTGGCTAATTTTTTTTTTTTTTTGGTAGAGATGGGGTCTTGCTATTGCCCAGGCTGGTCTGAAACTCTTGGGCTCAAGCAATCCTCCCACCTCTACCTCCCAAAGTGCTGGGATTACAGGCATTAGCCATGGTGCCCAGTCACCTTCAGGTATTTCATTGCTTATTGCCACTACCAAAAAAAGTTAGGGTAGGATAGAACAATTGTTCATTAAAACTATGAAAGAGTTCAAGTGGGAAGACTTTGAAAAACATCAGGACTAAGGAGTTCACTTGAGTATTATCTGTAGATTTAATTTAACCACGTTGTTGCTACTTTTGAAAATGGCACAAGCCACACTATGGCTATATTCCTAAGGGTCATATAGCATGTGATACTAAATCTAGCCTCTCTTCTATGCTTAATTTACTAAATGCAATATTAGAGATGTTGCAAAATTCTTCTCCGCCATGTTTCCATCCTGCCCCATTCTAACTTTTAGACATAAAGCAAATCATCTACCCCAGGAGTGTATCAACAATATATCCACTCATTAATACATACAAGTAAGATAAAAGAATCCAGGTATTAGTCTATTTAATTGTCACGAATAATGACAGGATTTGGCATCTCACTTGGAATGTCTCCTTTGCCATAAAAACTCTATTAAGCATCAGTGAATAACATTAGGAAATCATTCATTCATTCAACAAATATGTACTGAGTGTTTATTAAATGCCAACCATTGTTCAGGGTGACAGGGTCACAGAAGTGAATTAAAAATACAGATAAAAATCCTTTCCATTACAGATTTTTCCTTCTTGTTGGGAGGAGACTTGGTAACAAACAGTAAAAGCTTTATTTATTAAGATTAAAGTGGAAAATTTAAATTTAAAAATAATAATTTCACTTTTGGACCATTTTCATAGTACACAGAAACCAGTATGAGTTTCTCAAATTTATTTCTTCACACTAGGAGAATAATAATTTTGCAAAAGATTTAACATAATATAACTAACTTAAAGCCAAACCATGCAGACACCTTTTGTTACTGTCTACGTTCCTGACATATCTTCCTTACATTTTTTCATTTCCAAGGGCTGGGGTGATTCAAGGGATTGTGAGGAATTCTCCTTAGAGGATGGCCCCAGGGAGGAAAATGGTTCCCATCACAGGACTCTTGTGATGCTCTGCCAAGTCAAAGTGAATCCTAAAAAACCGACAATTAATTTTTATGCTGGACCGTTAAATAATATGGCAATATTTTATTCAGAAAACTTGGGAAGCAGCTTATGAAATATCTTAAGAATGAAGGAGAAAGAGTGAAGATGAAACAATGGAATCAAGAGTAAGTATCTGATGCATCACACTTCATTTATTGTAAAGAATTGCTAACAGATGAAGAGTGAGTCCTCTAAATATCCCCTCTTGAATAATCGACTATCAGACACATGCAACAGAACATACTGGAATTATATGGGAAGTTACTGTAAAAGCAACTAACTGTTTTTATCCTCAACAGATGTATGGTGGATAAAAATGGCTACAGAACATAGTAAGACCTACACAGAATGAAAGGCTACAGTTGGAAAACCTATGGAATGCTTACGAAATAATGTGCTCTACAAAATGAGAACCATTCTAAATATCTGAGAAAACATATAAAAAATGTTTTTTCAACTCATGTTTAGATCTTTTCTTATATTTTATAAGCTATTTATTTTAAAAACCTTGAAAAAAGAAAGGAATGTTATTTTCGTTATTTTCATTTGAAAGATTCAGAGCCAAGTTTGCTGGCAAGGTGAAGAATTCCATAGTCAGTACCCAGGTACCGACTATAGTTCACTCCTAGGTGGAAAGCACATCATGCGAATAGATGAAGTTCAGACTAAGTGTTAACATTCCTTGCAAATCAGGTGGTCGGGATGAATGGAACACTGGCCTCAGGGATATCTGGTTTAAGGCATTCTTACTTTCAAGATCCAAAAAATGGCAAGAATAGAGCTTAACTCATGTATCAGTGTGTAAGCTGATGAGATTTAATGAATAAGGACAAGGACTCCAGGTGGGGCACCCTTGGATGTAGACCTGAGCAAACCAGAAGGAGCAAAGAGCCCTCTGAGAGGCTGGCACAGCGTGGAGAGTGTTTCTAAAGAATTGAAAGGGAGTGTTCAGTTTAAATATACAGATATAGAACACAGCCTCAGCTCTGACTGTAGTGTAGCAAAATTTTATAGGCTTGTGGAAGGCAGGCACGGAATACAAACAAATCAACGTGGACAGGAATAAGAGATAAACAGTTTTAAATGTCTTGCACAACTAAAATGTTTCTGCAGCCAGGTTCACTGCCAACAGGGGAGACTTGAAAAATTTTGGTCTGGCTATTCCAATTATAGGGCTTTATGAAACCACACAAGATACAGCAGTGCCTTGAGAAAGGCAACGATGCTCCATACAGGTAAACCTCCAAGGTAAGTGTGATTTGCTATGGATAGATGGCTCTGCATAAGTAAGGGCTGTTCATCCTTTCAAGTTCTGGCTTCAGTCCTTTTGGAAGAGAGTAGGAAAGATCTTGTAAATTTTGCTTTATCTATTTGTCAGATTGAGACTTGCACCACTAAGAAAAAGTATGTGAGTTACTATGAACCTTTCTACTATTTGTAATGGGAACTATAGGTCGTCAGTTACCATCTTGACTTTAAAATCATTTTTATTTATCTTTGTGTTAGTTAAAGCTTTAAATAACGACTCTTTCTCTTTGGGTTTAGGGGGAGAGAATAATGAAAGTTTTGCTTTCTATTTTGGTCTCACCCAAAAGTATTTCATAAACATTTACTAAGAAGATTGTCAAGCCTGACCTAACTGTCCCCGTGATAAAGATACAAACCGTCTTATGATATATTCAGGTGAATATATTCATTGTTTTCATTCTTGTGTTATGATTCGTACCAACAAGGGTAAGCTTGTCATTAAAAGTAACCAGAGTTCACCGGCACCTCATCAATTACCCTAACTACCTATTCTTGGCAAAGCTTGGTTGCTATACATGAAGTGTATTTATCTACTTAGTATAAACATTTCCTAAAATCTCTCCAATGAGTTAGGTGTTGAGCCCTCTACAGCTATAAAGACATCTATGTCTCTGGCCATCTCTCTGTTCCATCAGGTCGCCCTTAGGTCTTCTTGGACCTTAGGAAAGAGAGTGGTCTTCACAAGTTGATATGGGGAAGAGGGGGCCGGGACGTATCTTGGTGATGGCTGCTCCTGCCTGTGTGCCCACATGGTGACAGTTCACATAAAGCAAACCTCAGCATGCAGGGGAGGATGGATGCCGAGTGGACGATGGGGAGAAGAAAGAGAAGGGGTTTTGTGAGAAGACTCCACTCCCTACTCCCAATTCCCTACCCCTCAGCCCAGAATGCCTCTGAGGATGGGAAGCAGTGAGCAGCACAAACACAGCTGGCGATGCAGTGAGACCTACACTGGTCACCGACTCTTCCTGCACAGTCTATGATCGGTGCATGTATGTTTGTGCATGTGTGTGTGTGTGTGTGTGTGTGTGTGTGTGTGATTTTTTTTACTTAGAAAATGGACTTCTTTTCTTTGGGGAGAGGCAGGCATCTAAGCTTTGTCACATGGGAATTTGAAATGGGAATGAGGATTTTCTCCTTTTTGCACGTGGGAGGTTTGGCTTTTTCGAGAACACTTTGGACTGTCTCACACATTCAGAAGTGAAGACTGGGGCTGGTTTTCTTCCTAATCTTCACAAAAAATCTAAAAGTTATAAAAGTGGTATGGCCTATATTTGTAAGAAGTTCATCCTGGATTTGTAAAAATAACACAAGTCAAACACAATTTCTTCCTTGCTTTCATGGTTACCTTCTCCTTCCGTCTTCTTTAACCTGCAAATGGGCATCTTGAATTCTCTGTAAGAATCAATATAGACTCTCCACATTTTGTATATAAACCAAAGAAAAGAAAATATATATTCTCTGAAAGTACTAGATAAGAACTAAATAGATACACCTGCAACTTGGAAATTAATAATAAAAAAGTTGCTAGGCATTCTTTGTAAGAATCACAGAAAATAAATACCTTTTGTAGTTCTGGAATTAAAGAAACAGGAAAAGAATGAAGCTCTGCTGTGCCTTGCTGAAAGCTTTCTCTGCGCTGCGTGTCTGTACACAGCATGTTTCCCTTTGCTAGAGGGAGCAACAGCTTAAGAGAGTCAAGCCCACCACGGCATTTGCTAGATCAGGTTGCCTCTTTTGTTTGTGATACGTGAAACCTTATCACTTTAATGAGAATTCGTCCCGTATGTTTAGAATATAAGGCAGGGCTATCCCTGAATGCCTCTGTGTTTCATGCATTTCAATCCACAAGAAGAAGAAAAAAGACTTTAAATATTTGAGTTTGGATAATTCTGGCCAAGGAGAGACTCCACGAGCAGGTGAGTTATCATTACCAGGGAAGGAGGTAACATGATCGCAAAAGGCTTGTTCTTTGACCCTAGTCTGCCCCCTCCACCCCGTTTCCCCATATGCTCTGCTGTCTCCCTTTGTAACTCTGCATCCTCCCACCCCATGTCCAGCACCTCTCCTCAGCTCCCCTAGCATGCTCAGGCATCCCAGGACAAAGGTGTGTGCCCAAGCATCTCCTCTCGGTCCCCGACTCCTTTGTCTTTACTGTCTAAGGATGTTATGGAAGCACCTTGCAAGCTGACTTTAACAAAGGACCTGTGTAAGTGTGGATTACATCACTAACATAAACTAGACGGTGAGCTTCTCTTTTCCAGCTTTACCTTTACAACATAGCTAAGCGCTTAGTACTTAGTTGATACGATGCTGACCCAAGTGAAAACAAGGAGACTGAGCGGACACTGGCAGGGAACATCTATCATGGAATCAAAAGTTCACGGAAGTGAAAACATTTCCAAAGAGTTGAAGAGAAAGACCAGAAATCTGGAGCCCAGCATGTGGTGTGGATAAAGACTTGAGACTGGCAAAGCGGCACAGGGCAGGAGCGGCAGCAGACGTGGGCTCTGATTATCTGTGACATTTCAGGACCCCAAACTGGTCAGCCTGGGGCGCACTGGGGTGCAGATGTACGCCTCTGCAGGCTCCAGAGTCATCTGGGGAGCAAAGAGAGGACATCCCACTAATGAGTGCTGAGGGCTTGGAACACTTGGGGAATTACTGCAATGTGACCACAGGGCACCCCCTAGCTGAGGAAGGCAAAACACACCAGCTACATGTATAAATACTGACCTGGGGGCTTTCTTTCAAGTGTCATGCTGCAATAATTTACATCTTTTCTTCTTGATTTTGGAAGAACCCTGATTTCTGAACTTATAATTATGGTACTCTATGGGACCTCTTAATTCTTTTTTTAACTCAGTTAATCCTGATGCATAAAGAATACCAATACCTTTCCAAAGCAAGATTCTTTAACTTGACTTTCTGAAATAAAACATTGCAACATAAATTTCAGATTGTTGTGTTCTACTGCTCCAAGGCAACACACACACAAAGTTTACGTAGAACCTTATTTAAGTGATTTGACTTAAGGAATTTGAGAATCTGCAAGGTTAGGGTGGGTTTTTGGTCCCCTCAGCCAAGTCCTAGAAGACTCTACTCACTGGGGGTCCCACTGCTTTTAAGACAAAAACAGAGGGAAGAAAATTCTGAAGCACGAAGAAATTCTTTCCGTTTCTTTTGTAACCAAATAAGTATATCCCACTACTTGTTATTTTGAGTGTTAGTAGGCAGCTTTTGAGGGTGGTCAGTTACCACTGATATATGACATTTGAAAGAAAACTAAGATATATATACACAGTGATTTACAATTTATATAATGTAGTGTTTCATATTCACATCCTTTTATGGAAGATATTCTCATTATACCTAATCCTGTCTCATTCCAAAAAGGATTTACAAAAGAGACAGGACTTGTCTTTAACTCACAAATGAGAAAATAGGGCCAAACTACATAAATTACCTCCCTACACTCAGATGCCCAGGGGTGTGGCCAAGTTGGAATCTGAACCCTAGTCTTTTGAATTCAAATGCCACTATCTTTCTAGAGAATACTGAAATGACACCATCATCCTCCTTAACAGAAAACAAGGAACCAGATGAAATATCAAAAGAGAAATCCTGCTTCCTTATTTGCTCAGAAAAGAATTTGTTATTGAATAAAAGGTAAACACGCTATAGACTCTGCAAACAAAGTGTGATTTTTTTTTACTATCCTGTATATGAATGAAATGTTATCTCAGCCGGTAAGACGAGAACAACATGAAGCTGAGATATGAAGGCTGAACAGTTACTGTCCTCAAATTGCGATTATATTTAATATACATAAAAAAGAGACAGGCCCAGTTTGTTGAAGAGTTGAAAAACATCAGGTTGGCGTTAATTTCAAGTATGTAAAGACACAAAAAAAATGAGAAACTTAAAAAAAAGTAAGAGGAAGAGAGCATAATCAGAAACAACTTGTTCAGAAAATATTCCTGTGAAAATATTCAACAAACTCTTAAAGAGCAAATGAGCCACTCACTTTAAGTGTAGAGCTCCTCCCCCTAATTGCTGACTGCAGGAGAGATGTTTCTGGTCCCTTGCTTTATTTGGGGGAAGGGAGGGGCACGACAAGGAAGCTGGAGGATAAAGTGCGAGAGAGAAACTATGACATGCTTAGAACTTTTCATGTACTCATAAGTGAGTATATAGAACGACAAGACATAAATCAGAAAATATATACCTGGTAAATTTTCCTTCCAGTTTTTCAAAACCCACCAAACTTTTCAACTATTGTCCTAAGCAAGTCTCAATTTCAATACTAAAGCAACAGCAACTGAAACACTGAGAATAGACCATGGACATGTATGCCAATAGACACATGAAAATAAAGGAAGAAGAATTAAATGTAGTTGTCAAACATAACATCTTTTTGGGAGAAGGTCTATTTGTGACAATTCAGCAGGAAGACCATCTTTTCTTCTAACAATGCAACATATATGAAGTCAAAACGAGTAGCTCTAGCCTCTCTATAAGTGAACGCATGTGCGATGATTGCTAAGGACTCTTGCAGCTTTACTCAGTAAATTACAATCGTTTGTCTTGATGCACTAGTGTGCAATAACTGTGAGGGGAAATAAAAGTAAACAACACCTTCCCCCAAATCAGTCATTTTAACAGGAGGCTCTTTGCAATAATTATGATTCCATTATATACTAAAGTCCACTGGGCCAGCAGCCCTGCTTGGAATAAACTTCAGGTTAGAGTCAGTTTGATAAATATTTATTAGTGAACCACTGACACGGTAACAAACTAAAACCTATATGACTTTGGTAGTAAATTTTTAAAACTATTTCATACTGTTATTGGGACATGCATATTATTTAGGAACATCAGTAACATAAAGTTCTCTTCCCTGCTCATTCTTCATCTGGTGTCATGGTCCTCACTCATTTTGGGGGAACGGCCAGGATGCAAATATTAATATAAGTGGTAGATTAATGCAACCCCACTCTACAGGCAGCTTTGGACACAGAGCATCTTGACAAAGGCTCGCACCGTTTGGAGGAGGTAGGATCATCTCTGCAGGGCATTCAGGCTTCCTTGCGGCACTGGCGCATGGGTTATTCTAGGGCCTGCCCCAAATACCCTGATGCCTTGTGCCAAACAGAGGGAAGGAGGGAAAGTTGCCTTCCCACGGTGGGCCAGCGGCCCCTCCCTTTATTAGACACCTAGAGATTTCTAACCCTGCCTTGGCACTCGGGGGTGTGGGATGTTGGGGATGAGGCTGTGCTCCTGGAGAAGGTAGGGAAGTAAGGCCAGGGGTGGAGAGAAGCATCTGGGGGGAATACATATAGCTAGATGGAAGACAAGGAATCAAACAGCAATCCTCACAACACCCATCGGCATCTACAGAGCAAACTCCTTTAGGTACAACAGATGCCAACAGACTTTTTGTTTTGTTTTAACCGACAAGGTCTCACTCTATCACCCAGGCTAGAGTGCAGTAGTACAATCACAGCTTACGGCAGCCTTGAACTGGGCTCAAGCAATTTTCCCACCTAAGCCTCCTGAGGAGCTGGGACTACAGGTGTGTCTGGCTAATTTTTATCAATTTTTGAAGAGACAGGGTCTCACTACATTGTCCAGGTTGGTCTCCAGCTCCTGGCCTCAAGCAATCCTCCCCTCTCAGCCTCCCAAAGTGCTGGGATTACAGCTGTGAGTCACCATGCCTGACCACAACAGACATTTAATGGCTACTTTTCAACTCTCTAATCGGCACAGTTCAGTGGCCCAGTTTACTTTAGGAAGGTTCCAGACTTGTGGGACAAGGGCAGACAGCTGAGCAAACTCTTACTGGGGTACAGAGAGAATCAATCTGCTTGGAGTTTGTTTGGATACATGCAGAACTTGCTTAACCTGTCCACTTCTGGCTGAAACCAGACAATTATGACAGTAAGAAAAGCAGCGGCAGCAAGACAAGATGTACTCAAACAATAAATATTATGTTTTCTTGCAAATGTCTTGGGCAACGAGATACAGAAGCAGAGGAATTTAAAGGACGTATCCAAGAGATCTGCACTCAGGAAAATCAGTCATCTTTATTTTTCAGTTTTCTAGGCAGAACCAATTAAGTCTATAGTAATATAATTCTCAAACAGCCTTTGAATGATTGATCTGTGCAGTATTATTAACAGAAGAGCTTAGCAGGCCCCATTTTAACCTTGGTTGAGTTTTATGACTCATGTAAAACATTTTGAAAATGATTCCGGGAACAAGAGGGGACGCAGTGAGATACCAGTGGAACAGGTGAGTCATGAGACCTGAGTCTTACTCCCAAATCCAGCAACTAGCTGTGTGCCTTTGGATAGGTAACTTTACTTCTCAGGGCCTCGCTTTCCTCACCTGAAAGAAAGGGAAGGAATTTTCCAGCTTTATTTGCATATGTCTATTCTTTTTATCTCAATTTCATTAAAAACCAGGCCCAGGTCAAACACACTTGGTTAATGCTAATTAACTTTCCAAATTCTAATTCACAGAGCCCCGAGCTGTATGGACAGAGAAGGACCTAATTCCAGTCTTGTAAATGAACTCAAAACCATCCAGGATACTTCTGGTGACATGGAAACCTCTGTTGAGGTAGTTTACCCCATTTTTGGATAGCACGAATTATCACAGATGTCTCCTGACAATATACCTCTTCAGAACTGCTACCTAAAACTCACTTTTCTCTCCTCTACTCACTGTATGTATAGACTGCTTTACTAGAAATGGGCACTGAGATTTTGGAATTTTCACTTTCAACATTACAATTTAAAATAGGAAAAGTAAAGTTGTTTTTCCTCCAGTAGAAAAGGCATGTAACTCAGGTGATGAGTCTCACAAACGGTCCCAAACAAAGGAAGAAAGAATCCAGAACTGATTCAACACCATACAAAGAGTAGAGGAGAATAAGAATTTTCTGTGCAGTGAAGATTATCCATGTAGATAGTTCGAGGCCACAATCATTCCCCCTCAAGTTTACACATTATATGTTTTCTTTCAACTGAATTACTCTAATATTGTTTATGCCCATGTTTCATCTACCCAGCCAAAAATAGGCTGACCTGAGAGTTTTGCTCTGTGCTTCCAAACATCAGATCAACAGGCCTAATCCAAGGTAAATAAGAACACTATGGACATAATGCCTGGCAAATACCTTCCTACTGTGCTTGTATTAGCATAACTAGCAGATATAAGCTCATTTTTCAGGGTTTTATGGTTTTGTCTCTATAAATCTCAAGTAGACTGGACCTTGTTAAGCAAATGATTCGTATACTTTTGTTTACATAACTGGACTAAAGGAAGGAAGAGAAGATAAAAATTTTACTATGGAATTTGTTGTTTTCTTTCAAGGATTTATAAATAATGGAGATAATCTTTTTTTTTTAAACAAAACTGTTTAACATCTGCTTTTTATAATATTGTTATTTCTTGTGAACACTCAGTTTTGAAACTCCTGTTCCCAAGAATTACTTGCAAATATCACATAACTAAAATTCCCCAAACAAGAACCATGCACACACCCCATAACTCCAGTAAATCCTTGATTAACTGAAAGCCAGAACCCAACCAAACAGAATTCCAGACTACCTGGAGCTTGTCCTTCCCATGTGACTTTTATAAGAAAGTAGGAAACTACCAAAAGAGACACGTATTTATTTAAAGTAAAAGACTTGTTGAACATATCGATTGGTCGTATATATACAGCCTAATTGTCTATGCTTGGTACACTTAAAGTACCACACGAAAAACCAAATATCTGTGATGAGGATAAGGACTATACCTTTTATCTCTGCCTCAAATTCTTTTGCGGAACAAACAAAGCGGAATATAAATAGACAGTATCTTTTACCTCTGCAGCTTTACTGTTTAGCACAGTGATTAGACCTCCACACTGAGATATTTGTGTTAAAAAATAAATAAATAAATAGTAGTATATTAGAGGCAAAACATGCTAAATGTAAAAGACTAGTAATTTCTCTGTGTATGGAATGTAAGATCACAGAATTTTAAGATTTAAAGGGACCTTGGAGATTTATTTAGCCCTCCTTAATGCAGGACTCCTCCAAGAATGTTCTAATGCTTTTTAAAATGATTTGGTATCAAACACTATATTGGGAATACACACACACACAATCACTTTATTACCTCACAACAGTCCTATGAGACAGACATATTTATCATGCAATTGGAGAAACTGAGGTTCAGAAAGTGGTAGAAGACGAGGAAGAAGAAAAAGTGAGAAAGAAGTGTAAAAAGTTTTTGCCAATTCTTTTCTATGATCTAACATCCAATGATAACTAAGAAATTAATCACACAATAGGGAAATGGACCTACCCTCCCCTGTGTCCACTGCACACAATATTCTATAACTAATTTACTAAGATGCATCAATAAGCCAAGATAGTCCCTGGAACACACTATACACATAACTATTAGTTTCCCTTCTTTTCAGTATGTTACAGCATTTTGGGAACAGGCAAAGATATTCAGGACCCACTCCAAACTCTGAAAATTTGGGAATTATCATATAACTTAAAGAGACTAATGAGGAATGCCAAAACCCATTCCCCTAAAAATAATCAGTTCAATTATGTTTTTTATTTTAATTTAGAATTCAATATGTATATGTCCCCTTCCCCTCCTGACTCCCACAAGGAGATAAATAACTGGAATCACTGAATACAACACGAAAGTCAGACATGGGAAAAGGTGGCGGTTTTAACTTTGAAATTCACTATACTTGTCAGTTAAAGTCAGATCTAAAGCATTAATTTATTCTGAAACATTAATTAACTGGAGCTTTTGTGCATTTAATTTTCTCTGGCATTTTGGAATCTATTCTAAGCCCCGTGGAAATGGCAGGTCTGATGTTATTAAAGTTAGCCTTTCAGAAAGTCCTCGAATTGAAGACTCCAATACATTAAAAAATGCTGAGAGTCCAGATAATGTAAATCTAAAGTATTATTAAAAGTATCTTTACATATGAAAGAAAAACCTTAATTTCATTAAAAATGAATTCAACTGTCAGAAGCCTTCAATTTTATATAACACTTGCGCCCTTCAAACTACCTAAAAAGCATCATCTAAAGCCAGTTTCTTTTCTTTCATTCATTTGTTCATTCATTCACTCATTTCAGTATCTGTTGACTGCTGAGTGTCAACTTTGTGCCAGGCAAGTATTTCCCTGAGCAGGGCAAGAAAGGTCCTGTTCTTGTAAAGTTTACAGCGGAGATGGAAACATGATGAACAACAAATAAAGAAGAGAATGTCCAAGAGGGATGAGCACAGTAAAGAAAATAAAAGAGTAATGCAATCAAGAGTGAGTGGGAAGCCCTCTGTGAGGAGGAAGAATTCATGTCAAGTCCCACATGATAAAGGGTTGGCCACACAAAGACCTGGGGGTGAACATCTCAGATAAGAGAGACCTCAGACAGAGGGATCGGCTGGTGCCACAGTGCAGAGGCGGGAATGAGCTCAGCAGGTTTGGGGCGCAGTGTCTGAGCCATAGGGAAAGTGGGGGCGCAAGGGTGTGTTTGGGGGGATCAAGAGCTGTATTTTGCACATGTGGAGTTTTAGATGCCCACTTAAAAGAATAGTATGTAAAACAATAAATTATAGCAATTACACGATCACCCAGAGTAAAGAGAGGAATTCAGAATGGAACCTAGAATGGATGTTGCTGAGTGCAGCCACACGGATAGATTAAGACTGCAGTTCTCCAGCAAGTTTTATTCCCGGAGTCACTTTAGGTATTCAGTTTAATCAGGCAATATTTAATTTAATTTGCCCCAAATTCAACAGAGTAAATATATCATAAGATATTCTATTAAGGAAAGGAAGAATATCCTATTAGAAATCACGGTTTATTTCTATTATATAGCTAACAGCATCAAAGACACAAATTATTTCACAGAATCCAAATAAATGAGTATGCTAAATATATGGGACAAATCCTTTTTTTTTTTTTTTGAGACAGGGTCTCGCTCTGGAACCCCGGCTAGAGTGCAGTGGCGTCATCATAGCTCACAGCAACCTCAAATTCCTGGGCTCAAGTGATCCTCCTGCCTCAGCCTTCCAAGTAGGCAGGAATACAGGGATGTGCCAACACACCCAGCTAACTTTTGTATTTTGTGTAGAGACACAGTCTCGGGTTATGTTGCTCAGGCTGGTCTCGAACTCCTGGTCTCAAGTGATCCTCCTGCCTTGGCCTCCTAAAGTGCTAGGATTGCAGGCATGAGCCACCATGCCCAGACAATTTTTTAAAAATTAAAATGTGTATAATAGAAGTTGGTATCTGTGGAAAATTAAAAGCAAAAGACTTTTAGTGGTGGCTCACAACACAAAGAACTACTGTGTGGCTGGTGGATGTCGGTGTGTACGAGCACGTTTGTGTGTGTCTGCCTGGGTGGGAGCATGCATGTGTGATAGTTGATGTTGGCTAATGGTGGAGGGAAGAGAATTCACTTTCTTTCCAAGTCATACTGCCCAAATGATAGTACTTCCTTACTTGGGATTCCTGGAGTTTGGATTTAGATGGATTTGGTACATAAACTATTTTTTCAAAAAGGCGACGCAGATGTGGGAAAAATGAAGCTAGACATCTTACTAAAGTCCACGTTTCATTTCTGAGGCATCTGCTTCCCAAGACGCTGCCCTCCAGAAGCCAAGAAACGTCACCACTTCTAGTGCCTCTTCACTTTCTGAGACATTTTTGTGTCTGAGCTTCATCAAGCTGAGTGCAAGACCTACATACTTCAGATTATTCGAATTTATAGATTATGACTATAACACATACCAGGGTCAACAATTCTGATTCCAAGTCTCCTTGTCAACATTAGGGAAAGGGCCATCTTACTTTCTATTAACAAATCTTCAGAGGCAAGAACTCCCCTGTCCCATAGCCGTCTGGCAATAGACACGGCCTAAAGACTCATGTTGAGTGTCTCCAAAACAGAGTTAGCATTTCTCATACCTACAAATGCTACAGTGACTATGTTCTCTAAGAAACTGGCAAGGATTCACTTCAACAACTGTTTGACTTTCAAGGAATGGTTCCTCTCTAGTCCTGCAGGAGGAGATGAAGCCTACGTGGGCACCAAGAACATACATCACCCTAGGAAGTGCTGCCCAAACATGCCCCCTAGTACAGTCCAAGATGGTGCGGTCACCTCAAGGAAATAAAGGCCTGGGTGCCTGAAAGAGACGGTCGTTTTGGGGAAACAAGGAAGTAAACAATTACAACCAAGAGGAAGAATGCGCTCAAAGCGCACAGCACAGATGCTGAAGGATGAACAGAAGTTCATTAGGCTACGAGGGCTGAGAGATGGAGACGGCATTTCAGAGAAGCAGCCAACTGTCACAGAGGGAGGCGAGGCGGAGGGGGTATCTGGGGAACAAGTAGCACCGTCAGATTACAGTGCAGGGTGTGGGGAGGGGGACTGTCGCCAGCTCCATTCAGAAGCACCTCAGAGTTCCTGCTAAAGAGTGTGACAATTCTCCTAAAAGAAATGAAGCAGCACAGAAAGGTTATGAGTGGGGGTGGGGTGGATACGAAGGGAGTGGGGCTTTGCATTTTGGAAAGAGCACTGGAAATGGCAGCAACCCAGAACGGGCTGGGGAAAGGCTGGGGGGTTGACAAGACAGGAACCAAAGTAGAAAAACTAAGTATTTATGTAAAAAAAAAAAAAAAAAACCCAAAATAACAACCATCCTTTAACCTGTCGCTTGGCAAGAGGGGTTGTTTTTAAAACATTGTTTTCTTGGCTGTTTACTGTGCCTATAATATGCAGCCGTGCAGTGTTTCAGTCAACAATGGACCGGAATATACAATGGTGGTCCGGTAAGATTATAACACTGTATTTTACTGTAACTTTTCTATTTTTAGACATATTTAGATACACAAATACTCACCATTGTGTCACAGTTGCCTACAGTATCCAGTGGAGTTACATGCTGTACCGGTTTGTAGCCTGGGAGCAATAGGCTGTACCACATAGCCTCGCTGTGTAGCAGGCCACACTGTTTAGGTTTGTGTAAGCGTGTTCTATGATGTCTGCACAATGATAAAATCACCTAACGACAAGTTTCTCAGAACTTGTTCCCATCGTTAAGCAACGCATGACTAGTCTGCTATTAAATGTGTATGCTTTGTCCACCTGACAGAGTCTTCTGGGGTACTGTGATCCTGCAAAAATGTAAGATGGATGTGAAACAGCTGCAAAGGATGCAAACGATCCGAGCCTCGCTAGGAAGTATATTGGGATACTGATTCACATCAACAGGTGAGGCTAAGTCAGTAATATAGACAGTGAATAGGAAAATTAGGAAACCAACAAACTGGCTAGCAGATGGCCTTATAAAAAGACGACTGTCTGCTAATGGTCGCCCGCTAGCCCTCTTTACCCCGGAACGTGAGCTCTCTGGCTGCAAGCATCCCAAGTGTTATGAGTCTGTCCCTTTCTGTGTGATCTATGACCTCCATCTTTCAGCTCAAGTGCCACCTCCTCCGAGAGCCAGGGCATGAACTGCCCTCCCCTAATCCCTGCACCTCTCACCTCCCACTCCACCTTAAAGCCCAACAGCTCCTCATCCGTGAATGGGGGCTGCTTTTTATTCATCTTCGTGCTTTCCTGGCCTGGCCAATGACTTGCTCTTTGCTTTAAGAAACATGCGAGTTAAATGTTGCTCTAAAAATATTACACAGCCGTTGTGGAAAACAGTTTAGCAGATCCTGAAAAAATTAAACATAGAATTACCTTCTGATCAGCAATTCCACTCCTAGGTAAATTCCCAAGAGAACAAAAAAGTTGTTCAAAGACTTGAACACAAAAGTTCAAAGCAGCATTATCCATGACAGCCAAAGAGTGGAAATAACCCAAGTGTTCATCAACTGATAAATGGATAAACAAAATGTGCTATATTCACACAATGGAGTATCATTTGGCCATAAAAAGAAATGACGTACTGATGCATGCTATCACACGTGTGAATCTAGAAAACACTGTTAAGTGGAAGAAACGAGACACAAGACGCCAGATACAGTATGATTCCACTTACATGAAAAATCCAGAATAAGCAGACCCAGAGACAGAAAGCAAATTAGTGGTTACCAGGAGCTAGGGGGAGGGAAGAATAGGGAGTGAATGTTTAACGGGTCTGGAGTTTCTTTTGGGGGTGATGAGAATGTTCTGGAGTTAGACAGTAGTCATGGTTGTACAACAGTGTGCATGAACTAAAACCCATTGAACTGCACACTTTAAAGTGGTTAAAATGATGAACGCTATGCTATATGAACTTTACCTCAATTGAAAAAATACATCTTTGTAAGTCTAATCTCACTGAAGACCAAAATAAGTAAGCCTTCTTAGCCAGTGTGTGTGTTCATCTGTCCTTCCTTCCTCCTTCTCCTCCAATATCCCTCTCTTCCTCATTCTTTCCTCCATTCTCAGACCCTCGAACAAAGTCAAACAAATGCTTCAGTCTTCAGTTTCATCTGCAAAATGGAAATTGCACTAAGATGATCATCGTACACTTTTCCTGCTCTATTATTTGATTGATAATTTATTGGGACACTGTAGGTTCTGTGAATAGGACATCCCATAGCAGAACGTGATACAGGGATGAGAGCGCCCCTTCCTCCAAAGCGTTCGCGCTGTCCTAGCTGAAGAGATGAAATGCCAAAGAATTTTAAGAATCTGTCCATGTTCTCTGAAAGTTCAGCAAGATAGTGGGAGTTACAAAGAAAGCTAATAACCTATTCTAAGGGGGAAAAGAATCCCCACAAAATGTATTTTTCTTTAGTTTTTAATTAAAAATGACCTTTCTGAATCTATGGCTGGAGGCAGCTATAGTAATGAAAAACGATGTCATTTACTGGTGATACTAACAGTGTGACAGTGCAATGCAAAAGGTTATAATCATCAGAGAATCCCTAAGTCTTACACACCAGCTAATTGCTGGGCTGGGTGGGGGGTGGGGGAGATACAGATTAAGAGACATTATAATCACACTTGAGCGAAGGACTGACCCAGCCCTATTAGGAACCCATTTGGAATATGGTACTCTTGGGAATTTATTCTCGGCTTTTCCTTTAATGCTTCTAGTAACCAGAAAAGCAAGCGGTAAGGAGTTTAATCTTAAAAGAGATGAGATTTTGACACCAGGGGTCACCATCCTCTGAAACTCTGAATGAGGTGAGACCAGTGCCTAGCCTGAGGGGCAGGAAGGAAGGAAGGAGAAAGGCTGGAGCAAGCCAGAGGAAGGTGAAAATTAGGCAGACATAAAATAAATTCATTTGCTTCACTTCTTCAAAGAAGGTGAGGGGCAGGAGGCAGGGGTGGGGAAGGGCATCAGGAGTGTGTCTACAGAAATGTTGCTGAATGGCTAAGTGGCCCAAGCCTATTTTTCCTAAAATCCCAAATACACTTGCTTCTGACAGTATCTGGGCTGCTTCTTCTCTTCCTCACCCAGCTCCACCCATCCTGAATAACAAATGAAGGGGAAGCCGCCAGGAAAGGAAAGACTTTCTAAGGGACACTTGAGGCAAAGCTTCCCTGAACTGAGATTAAAGCATTTCTCCATCACTATTCCTGTATCTGATATATTCAAAACCTAGGGGTAAGGGGGAGTGTTATATTCAGAACAAGGAACATTTATTAGTCTAGTGCCTACAGCATAGACAGAATTGCTAAAAGCAGAACAAGCGCGGGATTAGAAACACTTCACAGTGGGTTTTTTTTTAAAAGCACTTTATTAAAGCTTTAAAAATTACAAAATAGCATTTGCTAATTTTTAAAAGTGGAAAACCACTAAACAATGTAACAAAGTCATGCAGATGTGTAAAGTTAAAAAGCTAGTATCTCTAAGTTCCCACTAGTTCCCCTAAGATAATTACTACAAGCATTGTGATAGGTATCTTTCGCTAACTTTTTCAGTGCACAAGCAAATATGTAAATGCTTGTGCTACATTTTATATCCGTTTCATACTGAGTGCTTCCAGCTGTGCCCAGAATGATGCAGGAATTATTCCATTTAATCCTTGCAAAATACTATTTAGGAAGTTAAATATCATAAAAAGTCCATCTTCACAGACAGGCAAACTGAGGCTGAGAGAAGTTAAGTAACTTGCTCGAGGTCACCCAGCTTGTAGATGAGAAGCCAAGCCTGGTTCCAGAGCTGGGCTGTTAGCCATTGTGCTCATAAATGGCATCTGTCCATGTCAAATCACAGAAAACTAGCTTGTTCTTTTTAATGGCTGTATGGTATTACATATAATTAATATTCCAAACTTTATTTAACCTGTTCCCTTACTGAGGGACATTTAAGCTGTTCCCAAAGTTTCTCTATTATAAATATTGCTATGATGAACTTCCATGGCAAAACAGAACTGTTAGATCAAAAGTAATGTTTCAGGCTTGGATAGGGGCTACTCTCCTAAATAGCCTACATATATCTAAACTTCCAGCAAGAGTGTCTGGGAGTTCCCTTTTCAAAACACTTTCACAAGGGCTGGACATTATCAATCATTTTAATTTTTGGCAATCTGATAGATGAAAATTGAATTAAATAGTTGTTTTCCCTGATTATAATGGAAAGTATTTTGATATGTTAATTAGCTATTTGTATTTCTTTTGTGGTTGTTCACAGTCTCCCTACATTTTTCTATTTCAATTTCTTTTCCTTACTGATTTGTGGAAGCTCTCTATAAATTTTAACTATTAACCCTTTATCTGTTACATATGTTTCATATATTTTCTCCTAGTTGGCTGTCCATATCGTAATGTTGTTTATAGTTTCTTTCACCATAATTTCATGAAACAGAATTTGTTAAACATTTTAAGACTTCAGGGCTTCTTGTCATGCTTTCAAAGGCCTTCTCTATGACTATAAAAATATACTGCTTTATTTTCTTCTAGAATTTTATAGATTTGAAATGTAGTATGTGGTATGAATTAAGGATCTAAATATATATTTTCCCAAAGAGACTGCCAGTTGACTCAACACTATATATTAAATATCTGATCCTTTCCTACTGAGCTGAAAGTTACCTTTATCATATATTAAATTCTCTTGTACACATGGATCTATTTATGGATTTTCCATAGCATGTTTTAAAATCTGGTGGAGGAAATTCTCCCTAATTATTTCTCTTCTTAAAAATGTTTCTTTGCTATTTTTGCTTATTTATTCTTCTGTATGAACTTTAGAAACAACCTTTCAAGCTTTAAAAAGAAATTCTATTAGGATTCTATTGGAATTGCACAGAAGTGTTACATTAATTTAAAGATAACTTATATTATAATACTGAGTTCCCAGCTAGGAGTGGAATCTATCTGCAGTTATCAACATCGCTTTTCATGCACATCAGTAAATTTCTATTGTTTGCTTTGTATACATTTTTTGTTAATTTTACTTTTATAATTTTATGGATTGTGATACAATTGTTAAAGGTATCCTTTTTCCCCCCATGACACTGTATATGGTTTGCGCTATTAATATCATATAGAAAACATATGTATTTTTTTAACCTGAAGCTTTATTGTTTCTAATCTATTGCTTCTGATATTTATCACATATAGAGATGATCATATGGTTTTAGCTTTTTATGTTATTAACTTAGCAAATTAGATTGATTTCCTAATATTGGACTATTCTTTCCTTCCTAGACTATGTCTACAATATCATGGTGTATTACTCTTTTGGCATTTTGCTGTACTTCGTTTGCACCTATATTGATAAGTGAGATGGTTTCATGTTTTCTTGGTCATATTCTTTCTTGGCCAGTTTAAGTAACAAGATTTAAACTGGGATGTTTCCTGTCTTTCTCTATGCTTTGTACAAAGTGACAGTAATAAAATCTTTGCCTGGTATCATTTAGGAGAGGGGAGATTTGGCTACTTTTCGAAAAGAATTAGATAGTTGGTTAGAATGGATGGATAGACGAATATAAGAGTAACATTCTTTTATGGTTATTTTCTATTCATATGGTCCTGTTTGAGTCAATTTTGATGATTTACAATTGCTTAAAATTTTCAAATTCATTGCTAAAAAGACAGATGCATAGAAAATTGAACCTTTGGTTATATCTCCCTCTTTCCCTCAATTAAGCTGGCCAGAAGGGTTCCTATTTTATCAATGCTTTCAAAGAGATGTGTTTTTTATTCTATATATTAAATGTGATATTTTTGTCTTTAATCTTTGTTTTCTATAATTTCTGAACTTATTATGTATGTTATTTGACTTTTTGGGTTATTTTGTTGCTCTTTTTTCAAATAGTAATATGAATACTTATTTATTTTCAGTAATTTTAAATTTCTTATAAATGTCTTTAAGACTATAACTTGTTCTCTGAGAACTGATTTGGCTAGAGCTTAAGGGTTTCTATATGAGGTGCTCGCATTCTTATGAACTTCTAAGCAATCTATCATTTTCATTATGATTTCTTCTTTCATTCAAGAGTTATAAAAAAAACGTTCGCACAAAAACTTGTAAATGAATGCTCACAGCAGCATTATTCACAATCGCCAAAGGTGGGATCAACCCAAATGTCCATCAGTGCATGAATGGATAACAAAATGTAGCACGACCATGCAATGGATACTGAGCCATAAACAAGAGAGAAGTACTGATACAAGCTACGGCGGGAGTGAATCCTGAAACATGTTCAGTCAAAGAAGCCGGACACCAAAGGCCCGTATTACATGCTTCTTTTAATATGAAATGTCCAGAATATGCATGAGGAAACACTTTCTACTCCACTACTACTCTCAATACTTCACTTCTGACACCAGATTGGGGGCGGAGCACTTCTCCACACCAGGCAATTCTACAATTCTCAGCAGACACCAACCGGGTGTCCTATAATTCAAACCAATTATGACATTTATCAGAGTTAGCATCACTTCCCAGAGGTTAAGGGCTCAGTCCTATAAGAATGCCACCAATGTAAAGTGCAGGTAGTCACTTGTGCTTCTGACCAACTGGCTGTAAACTGGAGGTTTTCATGACCCCCTCCTTGGATTCAACTATTTGTTAGAATGGCTCACAGATCTCAGGGAAACACTTTATGTACATTTACCCATGTACTATAAAGTACACAAATCAGGAAAGGCAAATGCAAGAGATGCACAGGGCAAGGTATGGGGAAGAGCCACAGAGCTTGCATGCCCTCTCCAGGCACAACACCCTCCCGGCACTCCATGTGCTCACCAGTCGGGAAGCTCTCTGAGCCCTATACTTCGGGGATTTTTATGGAGGCTTTATCACACAGGCAGATTGATTAGTAACTTAATCTGCAGGTCCTCTCCCCTCCCTGAGGATGGGGGCTGGGGCTGGGCCTGAAAGTTCCAACTAGAACCATGGTCATTCTAGTCACCAGCCCCATTCAAGAGCCTACCACGTGTTGCCTCATCAGAACAAGATGCTCCTATCACCCAGGAAATTCCAAGCTCTGTGATAGGAACTGGAGTAAAAGATCAAACATTAGAACAAAAGATATACCTAGCACCTCTATTGCTCAGGAAATTACAAGAGCTTTAGGAGCTCTGTGCCAGGCACCAGGAGCAGAGGCCAATATACACATGTATCTTTTTTATTATGTCACAAAGCAAATCCTTAGAGACAGAAAGTAGGTTAGTAGTTGCCAGGGGCTGGAGGGAAAAGTGGATGGGGAATGACTGTTAATGGGCACAGATGGGGTTTTTTTGTGAGGGTGATGAAAATGTCCTGAAATTAAATAGTGTTGACGGCTGCACAACTCTGTGAATATACTAAATTGCATATTTTAAAAGGGTCAGCTTTATGTTACATGATATTTCAAATAACAACAATAGCAACAACGATTGTAAAGAATAGTACCTTAAAATTTCCAAGTTGTTAAACTTGGGGAAGGCTGTCCTTGTTGCTGACATCTAGTATTACTGCATCTTGTTTGAAGAACTTGCACTATGCATGGTGTTTAACTTTTAAAATGTATACAGATATTCTTTGTGGCCTGATCTATAATCAATTTTTTTAACTGTCAAATGAGTACTTGAAAAGAATATGTGTTTTCTTACTGGATTAAAAAAAAAAGAATTCCAAATACTCTGAAGTCATGCTTGTTAATTGAGTTATTAATATTTTCTATATGCTTTCTTTGGTTATTAATTTTCCTGTCAATTTCTGCTAGAGGCACATTAAATTCTACCATTGTCACTTTTTTTAAAACTATTGTTATATTTTCAATGAATAATATTCTTATTGTGAACAATGAATCTAATCTAGTAAAATTCTTCATTGTCTCCTGCAAACTGGCTTCTGGAATCTAACTTTTCCAGGTCCTTTTGATACTCTTCGTCTGCTTCACTTACAACCAATGCATCTCCCCAACGAGTCTCACCCAACCCACTCCCCCACTCCCCACCGAAAAAAATGTCCTGGAGTTCACTCCCTGCAAACTCCCTGCAAAGGTCAGCGCCACCAAAGAGTGCTATAGGTAACACAGTCCATCAATATTTAAAGCCTGCAAATAAGAACAATTAAAATCAACTAGTAACTCAGAGTAAAACAAAAATTGCAAGGAAAGAAATCACACCTAAAATTGATTTAGACGGGCATTAGAAACCCTACCATGTGATTTACTGACAGAAACTAAACACTCTAGTGTGGCCCAGTGGAAAAGAAAAAAATACTGTCATTTTGTTCTGTTTAGGGGCCAATGCACTGAATCTGAAACTGAAGGTTCACTCTGAGGGCAGGCCTCATGTGATGTTTAAAGCGAAAAAAATTAACCTTGTGCACACCTCCTATATTCAAGATCATTAATGAAAAGCCAAAATGTTTAATTTGTTCTGATGTTTCTGCTTTGTGTCATTTTTGTATAGTTAACAGGATCATAATTTAAGTAAGTCACACATTGTAAATAACCTGGCTGTATTATTCTCTCCTCCTTGGTAATTAGACCACCTTTTGTTACAAAGAATCCTATAAACCATTTAACCATGAGTGGCTGTAAACTGCTCATATTAAAAATTGGGTGCTCCCGTTCCTAAGCTGAATAGCGCCAAGGAAACGACAAGCATTTTCGTCTCTACTTCACTTGCATTTTCTTTGAGTTTCTGGAATCAATTCGATAATTTGATAATTGACATAGAGACATAAAAATATACTATAAAAACTTTCAGAAGAAACCAATCCCTAGGACTCTGTCATTTTACATCAGTGCAAAGCAGATGTCAATGCTGTATACAGTTTTGTAATCCACACTCCAAGTCCTCACCTAAAAGTGGTTTCTCTAGCCACGCATAAAAAAGCCCAAGCCATTTAGCCCAACAGTAATGGTAGAAGTACTTAAGAAATTAAAACAAACAAACCAAAAAAACCCTTCAATTGCTCCTGTTTCATAAGCAGAGCAAAGCAACACGTATCTTTGTGTTACGTGAGATTACCTGCTATGCTGATCCGCCAACACGTAAAAATTAAACCTGCAAAAATCATGCTAAGAATTCTAGTTTTAGAATATAGGACATTCACAAAGATAAGGAATCATTTTCACCCATAGAAACTGTGACAACTATGGAGATTGGGTTTTTTAAAAATTGTGGTAAAAAACGCAACATTAAATTTGCCATCTTTAACCATTTTTAAGTATACAGTTCAGCAGTGTTACATATGTTCATATTGTTGCGCAACAAGTCTCTAGAACTTTCCACTTCGCAAAACTGAAACACTATATCCATAAATACTAATTTTCTCTTTCCCCAGCGCTTGGCATTCACCTTTCCACTTTGTTGCTATGATTTTTGACTACTTTAGATGCTTACGATTAGACTCATACATACTTGTCCTCTTGTGATTGGTGTATTTCATTTAGCATAATGTCCTCAAGGTTTAGCCACACTGTAGCGCGACAGGATTTCCTTCTTTAAGTCTGCATAATATTTCATTGTATTTATATGTCACACTTTTTTTTTTTTTATCAAGACCGCGACAGAAGCTGTGCTACCACACTTCGTCATCCATTCATTTGTTGGTAGATACTGGAGTTGTTTCTACCCCTTGGCTATTCTGAATAATGCTGTAAAGCACACAGGCGTGCAAATATCTCTGAGATCCTGCTTTGAATCCTTTTGGTTATTAGTGGGACTGCCAAATCAAATGGTAATGCTACATCAACTTTTTTGAGGAACTTGTTTTCCACAATGCACAATGTTTTGTTTCTGTTTTGAGGAACTGTTTTTCCATAATGGCTGTACCATTTTACATTGCCACCAACAGGGGACAAGCGTTCCAGTTTCTCTGCATCCTTGCCAACTCTTGCTATTTTCTCTTCTTGAGATAGTGGCCATTCTAATGGGTGTGAGGTGATACAGTGGTTTTAACTTGCATTTTTTCTTATGATTAGTGATGTTGAGCATCTTTTCATATATTTGTTGGTCATTTTCATATCTTCTTGGGAGAACTGTCTATTCATGTCCTTTGCCCATTTATAATTGAGTTTTTTATTGTTGTTGAATTGCATAAGTTCCTTATATATTCTGGATATTAGCCCCTTATCAAATATATGGATAAGCAAATATTTTTTCCCATCCCATAGGTTGCCTTTTCACTGTGTTGACTGTTTCCTTTGATATGCAGATGTTTTTTAAAGTTTGATGTAGTTCCATTTGCCTATTTTTTCTTTTGTTGTCTGTGCTTTTGGTGTCATTCCAAGAAGTCACTGCCAAATCCAATATCTTGAAGCTTCCCTCCTCTATATTTTCTTTTAGGAGTTTTATAGTTTTAGGTCTTACGTTTAGGTCTTTAATCAATTTTGCATTATTTTTAAAAGTAGCCCAAAAAAACTACAAGTATTATCTGTCCAATCTCAGAACGCTCGCTGAAAGAAATCAAGTTACTGCATCTGACATTCATTATGCTTTCAAATCTGGGTTTTCAAATTAACTAAATTGATTTGAGTAAAAACTATGACAATTATACAGTTGGAAGAAATCTTTTTCAGGGGTGCAGTCATGAAATAATTGAAGAAATTTGATCTATTCTACTAGATAGCAAAAGCAAACAATAAATAAAACAGTATTTTCGTATCTTCTACTAATGGCTAAAAGTATCCCAAAGAGCCAAAATATGTTGTGATCCCAATGACAGATTTCAACTCATAAGATTTGAAATGAAACAGATTCTTGATGTCTGTAACACTATCACTTGGCATTTAAGCAAAGAGTGGAAAGGGACAGAAAGAAGTGGAGTGGGTTAAGAAGACACAGGCTGAACCCATTCGTACTGGCGAGACATCTGAGGGCTTTGCAGGATCCTTCCATCCTCACCTTTCCCACCCTGCCCCACGACCACAGCAGCTCTGCATTAATTTTTTTTTAATCTGTTGAATAAAGAAAAAATAAAAAGGAAAACCACTAGTCTTTAAGTTGCTCCCAGGATTAAAATTCAGTTTCTTCAGTTAGGGTAGGAATCAATGTAATTCCTTGTTTATTTCTAGCTTTGCATATATTCCTCCCCCTCCCAAGTATACACTTCCCATCTTTATTTTGAAAAGTCAACGTGCCACGAACCAATTTGTCCAAAAGAACAAAAGCTTCAAATTCTGTTTTCCACAGAGTATATATTCCTACATCTACTTAAATATACAAAACACTACTTTCATTCGTCTGCCTTGCTCAATCAATAACCTTTATCTAGGATGCCTTTCCCATTTGCTCTGGCATAAAACTGACCCCACAGTAGTTAAAGAAGCTGGAGAGATATAACTTGAAGAATCCACTCTTTTAAATTTGACCAACTCCACTTGTCTCTTAGAACAACTGATACACAGATACTTAACTAGTGTGTGGCCACACTGTTATTAGCCATGGAGCAAAAATATGTCCCCTCGTGTGTATGAAGAGAACACTGTACAATTATTAAATACTTTTCAGAGGGAAAATGGCAAAATGCACTGACCTTAGGGGCCCCTGCTCCCAGGTTGCACCCCAAGATCCAGTGAGGCCCCCCCTTGTACACTTGCTGACGGGATCTCTATCTGCGGTCTGTTTGGGTACGTTCTGGCCACACTAAAGCGACTTGTAAATATTTCTGCCGTTTCCCTTTAGGAAACCCAGGGCTTGGTATAATATGTGACTCTCTCATGCTTGAGGCCAGTAGGGTGAATGTGCTTCGTGTAGTCCACTTAGAAAGTTAACACAGGAAGAGGTGCAGACTGGTAGACACAGTCTGCCTTTCTTCCTGCTGTCTGGTTAATGTAGCAACTGGCTGCTCAGGAAGGAAGGGGAGGGAGACGGACCTGAGAGCCGCAAAGGCGGCTGGTGTGAGGTGGGATTCACCTCCTGGACTTGCCCGCCTTCCTCCCTTAAAACGAGCTGCAGTGAATGGGGCTCACGTTGCATTTTGAGTTAAAAGTCCTCAACACAGGTGCTGGCAACGTTATGTATCTCAATCCGGATAGTGTTTACCCAGGGGTATATATGAAATATAAAACTCTTTAAATCAGCTGAGCACACTTAGAATTTGTGTGTTTTATATCAATAAAACTTTGAAATATTTTATTTTTAAAAAATTAAATTTGAAAAGTTTCCAATCTAGGCTTACTAAATAACAGGGAAGGGCTCCAATTCACTACCTTTGGGGTTTTCTTCACTAAACTTTTGCAATGACCGGACCTCTCCAACTTGCAGTCTCTCTCCCTTCTATCCTTTGCTTGCATCACTAACGTTAAAATTCCTAAAGTGCAGCTCTGATCAAGTCACATTGCAGATTAAAAATCCCTGAAGGCTCTCCGTGGTTTATCACTGTCTGTAAACTCCCCAGCCCGGCACTCACTCCCCCTCCAGGGTCAGCTGAGCGCCCTGGCCCAAAACAGCCACCACTGAGCCCACCCTGTGAAGATTTCCCACCCCACACGTTGGTGAATATTATTTACTCTCTTCTATCTCCACCCCTCCCCAAATTTTCATTTCGGACTGTTAAAACCTCATCTATCTCTTTCCAGAGTCCTCCAAATGGATAATATAATAGTAACAGCAAGAAATACTTGTTTATTATGAGTGTGTTAATTAATAATGTTTTCATGCTATTTACTACCTAGAACGTAAGCTCCACAAAGGCAGGGCTCTCTGTTTTGTACACTAATGTGTCCTGTAGAACAGTGTCTGGCATAGAGTAGGTACACAACAATTATTTGCTGATTTGATAACAGTGTTCATAAATGAGAGTCTACTTCCCACACACTGTGCTTTAAATAAATCATTTCTATCCTGAACACACCATTGCAATATATCTAAGTCCCACATTCCAGACAGGGAAACTGAAGCTCAGAGATGTTAAGTAACTGGTCTAAGGCCTCACAGCGCAGGATAGTCAGGATTCGACCTCCTCTGACTTTGAATTCTCAGGCACTGTATCACTACCGTGGTGCTTGCCTTCTGCCTGATACTGTTGCTATACAGTAGCCTGTCCTCTCCTTCTGATCTCTCCTCTGTGTGAACAGATCGTGTCTCACCCAACACTGTATTCTCTGAAACACCACACTCAGAGCTTCACAAAGTAGGAGCTCCATAAATATCTAGTGGCTCACCAAAGAGTAGATAATAAAGGAGCAGTGGAGTATAATTTAGAGAGTATTTCTTTAAAAAAAAAAAAAACTTAGAGCATGCAATAAACTAAAGCACAAATGAGCACTAATTAATAAAAGGAGGCAAGTTAATTAGCAAAAGGAGCAGTTCACACCACATGTACATGACACTAGAGAACAGCCCCATGTCAGATGGGGCTCCTGGGAGCGTGAGTCTTTAACATATGAAAATTAACTGTAAGACTCAAAGGGCAATGTTATATTGAAGGCAGCGGCATTTCTTGAATTATTTTGGAAAAAAAAAAAAAAGTAACTGTTTAGGCTGGACTGAATGTATTATCCGAACGTGAGCATGAAATTTCACAGAAGCAGAAATTATTCCACACATTTTCCTCTGTAAGAATCACGTCCACCATATCAGAAGTGTTAAATGAGTGAATTAAACTAAAGGCAAACACAGCTCATGAAATCAGGCGAGTTTTCTAGCTTTATCCTCAGACGAGGCCACAGCCAAAGTGGCTGAACACTACCCTTCTCTGTCTTCCTCACCCTAACAATTCCTGGTGCACACTCTTTGTCCCCTGCTTCTGAAACCCTTTCCCAGGTCTATAGCTTCTTACCTCCACAACCCAAGAACTAACGTACAATAACATTTCAGAACACGTCCATCTGTAAGTTGGGGATGGCCTATGCTATCCTTTACGAATACATACATGTCAAAACGTTTTGTGCCTTTTGGAGATGAGACTTTGACTTGTTATGCCAGAGCATGCTAAAATGTTAATTTACTAAATTTGTCCTGGAACACTTGAAAAATGACTCCAATTTGGCTATTTTTCTCAATTTCTCAATAACAGAAAGTAAGATTAAGGCAAGTTCCTAGTGAGCCATCATGCTGTGACCCTCATCAATATTTGAATAATGTTAAGGTCCACCAATTATTAATATTATACATTAGAAAGAGTTCACCACTAATGGGGCTAGGTTAAATTTTACTTTTGACCCACATCTCGGTAAAAAATTTGCTAAATAAATGAACTGGTAGTTTAAGGAAGATTTCAGCCTGATTATTGTAAAAGCACATCAAAGAAAAATGTTTTCATGACCTTAACCTATGTGGTTATCTCTATGAAGTTTTCAGAGATTATTCCACATAAAACTCTGCCTTTAGACCTCAGTATATACTAAAGAGAGACCTGATGAACAAGCCCAAGGAATGATAACAATGACAATAGCTAAAATTTACCGATCACTTACTATTGTGCCAAGTACTCTCTAAGCACTTCATACATATGACCCCATTTAATCCTCAACCATCCTAAATAGTAAAAACACCCGGGCCTGGTGTTTTCTCCATAAAAAGATTTTTTTTTTTATCTCTAACTTTTTATCAAAGAGACTTTCAAACATACACAATAGTAGAGAGAATGTTATAATGAATCCTTATAACCTATCATCCAACTTATGAGAAGATTTTTGATTCCTGTTTTTAATGCTTATAGGCTATCTAGGTCTTATGTAGCTTCTCGAGTCAGTTTTAGTAACTTAGGGATTTATCCATTGTGCCTAAGATTAAACATGTATTGGCCTTAAATTTGTTCAAAATATTGTGTTAGATTCTCTAACTGCAGATATGCAGATTTCTTTACTACTCAGTTGCATCCCGTAAGTTTTAATATGGGATCTTTTCATTATTACTTATTTCTAAATATTTTACGATGTCTATAATGTTTGCTTTGTCCTGTGATTTATTTGAATACATGCTTCATAATTTCTAAACACATGGGTTTTTTTCTAGTTTTTGTTACTGAGTTTTAAATTGCAGAGAATTGTCTATATGATGTCAATCCTTTCAAAATTTGTGGAAAATTGCTTTGTATTTCTCAGATATTTTAAATATAGTAGTTTTCTTAAATATTTTACGTGTCCTTAAAAAGTATGCATTCTTCAAATGTTGGGTTGAGTTCATGGTTCTTTATGTTTTTGGCATCAAGCTTAACACTAATTGTGTTACTGATTTTTTGCCTGCTTGATCTACCTACTACAGAGAGAGATAGAGCCAGAGACAGACAGAGAGAGATGTTAACCACCCCCCATAATAACAGACTGTTCTATTCTTCCTTGTGATTTCAAGAGTTTTTACTTTACTTCTGAGGTCATACTATTAATGTAGTAAGCATATATGTTTTTAGAATTGTTTTGTGTTTCTGGCAAATGGAACATGTTAGGACACTGATAATACTTTTTGCCTTAAATTCCATTAATACACCAGCTTTACTTTAGGGCTCTGCCTGGCATATAATTTATATACTTTAATTTAAACTTTTCTCTATCTTGATGTTGTACAGATGATTCTTATAAGTAGCACATTGCCAAAACTTTTAAAAATACAGTTTGATAATCTTTGTCTCTTAACTGAAATAATTTGTCCATTTACATTTAATATAATTTAGTGGTTATTCTAGAAATATTGAAATGTATATGTGACCTAAAATAAAATATTAAGCCCCTCAAGCTGACTGAATGGACCCTGTCTTGGTCAAGGGGAACCCTCCCCGCTCCCCAAAATAAAAACCTTAAAGCTGAATTGCTGGCCGGGCGCAGTGGCTCACGCCTGTAATCCTAGCTCTCTGGGAGGCCAAGGCGGGCGGATTGTTTGAGCTCAGGAGTTCAAAACCAGCCTGAGCAAGAACGAGACCCCATCTCTACTAAAATTAGAAAGAAATTAATTGGACAACTAAAAATATATAGAAAAAATTAGCCGGGCATGGTGGCGCATGCCTGTAGTCCCAGCTACTAGGGAGGCTGAGGCAGGAGGATTGCTTGAGCCCAGGAGTTTGAGGTTGCTGTGAGCTAGGATGACGCCAGGGCACTCTAGCCTGGGCAACACAGTGAGACTCTGTCTTAAAAAAAAAAAAAGCTGAATTGTTGACCATGAGAAGGGAGGTTAGACATGGCTAGTTATGCCTTGTCCTTTTTGGAGTTATTTTTTGTAATGATAAGTCATTAAGAAGTCATTAAGAAGCCTAAGGTCACGTTAGACAAAGGTTACACTACACCTGCAAGTTGGCAATTTACTTAACAGCTCACTTGAGTCTGGGTCTATGTCTGGTGGTTTGCCTCTGATTAACAGACTTCCTTATCTTAATTTAAAACATTCCAAGGTTTTAGATAAAGCTTCCTTTCTTTAACCAATTACAAATCAAAGAATCTTTAGGCTGGGCGCGGTGGCTCACGCCTGTAATCCTAGCTCTCTGGGAGGCCGAGGCGGGCAGATTGTTTGAGCTCAGGAGTTCGAGACCAGCCTGAGCAAGAGCGAGACTCCGTCTCTACTAAAATTAGAAAGAAATTAATTGGACAACTAAAAATATATAGAAAAAATTAGCCGGGCATGGTGGC
>CAUYSK010111731.1:0-57370 GCA_963575035.1 Avahi laniger
GGACTACAGGCATGCGCCACCATGCCCGGCTAATTTTTTGTGTATATTTTTAGTTGTCCAATTAATTTCTTTCTATTTTTAGTAGAGACGGGGTTTCGCTCTTGCTCAGGCTGGTCTCGAACTCCTGAGCTCAAACAATCCACCTGCCTCGGCCTCCCAGAGAGCTAGGATTACAGACGTGAGCCACCGCGCCCGGCCGGTTTTTTACGTTTTGGTAGAATTACTACACTGATGAGTAGAATGAATAGATACAATGATTTTGACAGAGTCACTTTTGATATCATTGTTGGCAAGATGAAAAAGTCAGATGATTAATATTAACTTGAAAAAGGTTTCCAGTGGTCTCCCACAGCTGTACTGCAATCGCCTAGTTAGTGGCCTGTCTCCCTGACCAGAATGTACACTTTGTGAGGGCAGGAACCACATCTATTTTATCTGCCGTTGTATTTTCAGTACCTAGAACAGTATCTGGTACACAGTGGGTACTCGGTAAATACTCAGTGAATGAATGTTTTATTCAATGTCTTGCTTCAACACCCAGAAAACTCCACGGAAGGTATGCTTCTCAGATTTTCTCACAACATGGCACCAGGAGGGTAGAACGGCGGGCTTAATCTTAATAACATGAAATTTAACGAGGTTTCCACCTTGATACAAATAAAATATCTGAGTCTTACAATAAGGTATAAAAAAGGCTTAAGAACTTTTCTTCTGGTAATGACAAGGTAATTAGGATCAACTCTCTTGTTCAGAGTTTATTTAATACAAACATTGGGAAATAATACAGAGCAACTGGAACTCTCATATTCAACTGTGAGTTGGTGTAATCATTTTGGGAAAAAAAAAAAATTGGTACCACAGTCGAATGTAGATATATGCTATGAATTCCACAATTCCGCTCCAGTGAATATACCCAGGAGGACTGGCTACACATGTACCCCAAGAAATGTTTATAAAAATGTTTCTAGTAGCACTATACATGACAGCCCAAAACGCAAAAAACTCAATTTTCCATTCATATAATGGAGAAATAAATAGCGGCATATTTATACAATGGAATACTCCACAGCAGAGGTTAGGATAGGGAGGGGAAGGAGAGAACGAAGCAACATGGCGCCTGCCAACCCGCTTGGGCCTGCAGGCCGGGAGGTGCCCCGAGGGAGCTGGGAGCCTGGTGCCCCGTCTGCAAGAGGCCACCACTCACTGGCGGCCGGTGTCGGCAGGTCTCTCCAGCTGCTCAGGATGCGAGGGAGGGGGACGTCAACCGCTCCACCTACCCTTGTCGCTGGTCTCCACGCCTCTCGGGACCTTTCTCCTTCCAGTTCTCCTCTGCAACGTCTTCCTGTGGAGTCTCCTGTAGTTTCAGGCACCCTTCCTTCCGACCCTCATCTGATCTATGCTTGTCTGCCTGTTTATTTTTTTACACTTTCTTCTAAAATCTGTCTTTCTGGCAGAGACACTCCGGCTGACGGTTTTTCGCGTCCGCCATCTTGCCCCCAGCCCTGGAATAGTTCTAGATTCACAGAAAAATTGTGAAGAGGGTACAGAGAGTTCCTGTTTCCCCACACCCGTTTTCCCCTATTGTTCACATCTTACATTACTGTGGGACATTTGTCACAACTAATGAGCCAGTACTGATACACAAAGTCCATACTTTATTCAGATTTCCTGAGTTTTTACGTGATGTCTCTTTTCTGTTCCAAGATCCTACATTACATTTACTTATCCTGTCTTCTTGGGCTCTTCTTGGCTGTGACTATTTCTCAGAATTTCCTCGTTTTTGATGACCTGAACTCCTTTTGAGGAATACTTGTTAGGTATCTTGTAGAATGTTCTGCAGCGATAAAGGTGCCATTTTCATCATCGTACAGTCAATAGGATTTATCATTGTCAATAGGGACTTTGGTCACTTGGCTGAGGTAAATGTTTGCCAGGTTTCTCCACTGCAAAGTTATCCATTTCCCTGTTTTCAGACTGTACTCTTTGGAAGGAAGTTACTATGTGCAACTCACATTTAATGGAGAGCTGTGTTCTGTGTCCTTGAGGATCTACATGGAGTATTTATATATATATTATTTATAATTCTTCTGCAAGAAAGTCATGTCTCTTTTCATCTATCCATCCGTCTAATCTGTCTCATCATTTATTTACATCGATATGAACTCACAGATATTTACTTATATTTCACATAATTTCTCCACGCGTATTATAACTTACTATAAAAAGTTAAAAATGACATGCAAACTCCTACAGAACTGCAATTTTATTTGATAGCAAACACCATGGGAGTCAATAATAGGGCACTACTATTAAAAGAGTGGATGAGTCTTTGGATATAAAAGTAAAAAATGGAACTTCAAGGATAGAGGAGGTGACAATCTTGTTCTACTGTACGCAGTTTGCACTGTACTGAAAATATTGTGCCCAGTTCTGAGCATGATGTTTCAGGGAAGATGTAAGTAATTAGATGTCATTCTAAGAAAGGCCGAGCTGCTAAGGGTCCTTGAAGCTCTATGCAATAAATGAGATCTGACCTAGTTGGAATTAATGATAATTATGGAGTTTAGACATCTTCACCACACAACATTTCAATGACAGAAAAAAGACTTGATCTAGCCCCAACTTCTGGTTGTCTTCTCATGATCCTTTTCACCCCTCACTGTATAAAATAGAGAAATATATACTATGCAATATTGACATAATTGTAATTGAACACTGAAAACATTAGTTATCGCCCAAATGCTCAAAAAGCATAACAAAACTTGTGTTACCAGCAAGATCACCTCCATGTCACTGAGATTATCTGTTATGACTTGTGCTATCCAGTCCGTATCTTGAACTTTGGGTCACTATTTCATTCTCTGCTTGGTGAATCACACCATCACCATGCTATACTCACCATAACAAAATATTGTTCAGTTATTGCAACATGATTTTAAAAATGTTTGAGCTCCTAAAAATGTGGCTGTTTCAAGCACTTAGAGCCAGATAAAACATATTCTACCATACATAAGGGGCAAATATCTTTCTAACATCTGTAAAAAATAGAACTAAATATCCTCTGTGTAACTTCAAGTGGGAAAGGAAGACAAATGCCAAGTTCAAGCATGGCCTAGAGAATTTTCTAATACCCCAGGGCATCCTGAACTGGAAAGTCAGCCTTCAGAGGCAGTGCAGTGCCTGTTCCCGGAGGTGTTCCAGTAATGGACAAGAAGACCACTTGGTATAGATGTTACAGAGAATCCCCATTTCAGGTGGGAAGTCACTTCAAATTCCCTTTTAAACTCAAGAGCCACCGATTCTAAGAAAGTATACAATTACAGATTTTCAGCAATTTTTTTAAAAACACGTTGGGGCGTCCTCTCCTTTGGATAAGATAATCTTGTTTTCAGAAGTCACTTTCAAAAATGCCCCTGTGCTGGCAGAGGGAAGTAGCACAGTGACCCATTGGCATCATTAGCAAGAACAAGGTGTTCCAATTGGCTCCTTCCCTTTGGAAAGCTAACGGCAAGCTTTCCAGAAATAGGACACTGGCCAGGAAAGGAAGGCCTCGAGAATAGCTTTCAGAAAAAATGGTGGGAACAAATACTTAGTTCAACAGGATGGAGGGAGTCCTCATTCAGAGGCAGCTCTCAGATGGACTGACCCTGAAATCCTCAAGCAAAGAGATGAGGACATTCAGGGCTCAGAAGGGGTTGGGCTGGTTTTCACCTGGAGATTCTATAATTCTGTGCGCTCCCCAATTGGTAAAAAGCCTTCCTCTCCACCACCATGCACCCCCACTAGTCACTGCTCCTGTGACCATTCCCTTGGAAGCACTGGGTCTTTGGCTCTGCAAGGTCAGGAACTGGGTCCATTATTATTCACTGCTGAATTCCTCCAGGGCTGGTGCAGAACCAGTCACCTAGAAGGCTCTCGATAAAGTCGTGCTCCTTCTTGACTCATTCAACAAATATTAATTACGTATATGCAATGTGCCAGGCACAGGGCTATGCATTTGGTGACCAATAAAGGGAAAACAACAACAACAAACAGAGAAGGTCCCTGCCCCCATGAAGTTTATGGTCTAGTAGGGGAGACAGAAACATTTCTTAAAATGGACAAATTAAATACGTGATTTTGAATTGAGCTAAGTGTAGTGAAGGGAATGAATAAGGTGTGGTGATATAAGATACTTATCTTGTAGTAGGAGGTGACATATAACAGATGTCTGAAGGATGATAAGGGGAAGAGCCATGTGAGAGACTGAATGAAGACATAAATAAATGAGGAAGAGGCTGGCAAGGACCTCTCACCCTGCCCGGAGCAAAAGGGCTGAGAGGCAGTGAGCGCTACCAACAACGAGAAAAGTGGCTGCCATCCATGAACACCTATCAGTGCCAGCCACGATGCAAGAATTATGTAATTCGTTTTTCAAAACAACCCTAGGGAGCAGGACTCCTCCACCCCTATTTCACAGAGGAGGAAAACTAAGACTCAGGAAGGGCGAATCATTCGCTCAGCGCCTCACAGCTGGTAAGTGGCAGAGCCAGGATTCTAACTCAGTTTAGAGTTCACGAGACTTTAAAGCTCTTAATGCTGTGCAGCTCCTTTCCCATCAGGGGCCAGGAAGCACCCTTAGCTGGACTTCCATGAGATCCTCAAACAAAGAGATGAGCACATTCAGGGCTCAGAAGGGGTGGCTTTTGCCAGCAGTGTTTGCCCTCTCCTTGGGAGCGCCAGGACTGAAAGTTCTGGGACATAACTTCTAACTGGGAAGCCACATGAACTGCCTCCAGGAGAAGAGTCACCTCATCTCAGGTGGGCGTGCACGTGTCAGGAAACCCACACAGGTGTGTTTGGCCAGCCTAGGTGTGGGAGCCATTGACAAAGTGCCAAGATCCCCAGCAAAGAGCCATAACTGGTCCTGCATCCCCACCTGGGAAGCTGTTTACCGACCAGAGGTAACTGACAGGACCCTCCTGGCGGGTGAAGCCCCAGGACTCCTGAGAGGTGTCCCTCTCCTTGATGACACACAGCTGACAGGAGGGTATGGAGACTGTGGGGAGAGGGAGAGTTCAGGTCTAGCCAAAGAGAATTCCAGATCTTCACTCCTGAGCTTCTTGGCCTGCAGCCGGCAACATCTGTCTGTCTCAGGTGCCCACGTGGCTGGAAGGGCAGACAGGAGTTGCCATCAACCCGCATGACACTGTCACAACTGCTCTGTCACCCGGTCACAATAGCACAGTATGGTTCATAAGTATGATTCCCGCCCTCTCTCCCTTGGGTCTTGAGATAGCCCTGAACTCAGGTGGGCTCTGCCTCACCTTTTATAGCTGAGTTGGCCAAGGGCAGTGACTCGCCATGGCCCCTCAGAGGTCAGAAGCCGGCCTCCCTGACGCCCTCTCTGAAGCTCTATCCACCTCCTTCCATGATGTGCTGCAGGGCGCATCCCTCCCCAAGTCCTGCCTCTCTTGTGCCATCCATAACACACGTCCTCGCCCCTCGTCCTGCCCCTCAGCCACCTTCAGCACATGTTTTGAGACAAGTCTATATTCCATTGCTCTTTGTTCTTCTTTTGCTTAAGAGACACGAATTGTCAGCATTTATGAAGCTCTTTCTAGAGTTCCAGGCAAGATGTCTGTTATTATTTTACAGACGAAGAGGCAAAGGTCTAGGGAGGTGAAGGTACTCACCCAGGACTACCTAGATAGTACGTGGTAGAGTTAAGATTGGATTTGAATTCAGGAAATCCAACGTCAAAGTGAGAACATTTATCATCTCTCCAACTCTGCCACCATCCAGTCTCTCTAAGAATTCTGCGTCCCTCCTGGCCGAGCACCTGTCCACACAGGGTGCCCTGGGAGCCCAGGTGCTGTGGCTCCCTCTCGGGGGTCAGCAGGGTGGCTGGAGGCCCATGTGGCATTGCCACTGCAGAGTGCCTGCTTTTGAGCTGGTTAGTCAAGGCTATGGGACTGGATCCACCACCAGAGAGACTTATTCTCTCCCAGCCTCATTTTCCCCTCTGCAAACTGAGCATAATAATATCCACCTCAAAAGGGTTGATAAGGTTGGAATGAGGTGAAAGTAGGAAAGGACCAGCACCTAATGTACTGATTGTTTTTTATTGTTTGCCTAAAGCAGGAAGTAGAATAGAGTGCTCTGAGATAAGGCTGCTTGACTCCACTGCTGTGTGATCCTGGGCAAATTTCTTAACCTCTCTGTGTCCTAGTTGTCTCACCTGTAAAATTACTATACTAATAGAACCAACTTCATAAGGATATGGTACTCAAAGAGAATGAGCATGTTGATGGCTGAGTCTCAGTGAACAGAGGCCGGCATAGAATAGGCTCTCAATAAAGAGAATGAACAAATGAGTAGCTAAACATAGCCTCTGCCACAAAAAAGCACCAATAGACACTGGCCATTATTAGTCATAGTGTCATTGCTGTTATCTCTCCCTGGTGTATTTCCCCTCTGGCAAGACCAAAACACTTTCCATCTGCCAAGGAACACCTTCGTCTGGTTCCGTATTCTTTCTCCATGCCACCCTTCAGCCTGCCTCCGTTGGGATTGCTAGGAACCTGGGCACACGGCCTAGGATCGGTGATGCCTTTCCCTTCCAGAATCTATCTTCCAGACCTCTCTGATTGCCTGGATTTATACACACACGCACACACACACACACACACACACACACACACACACTCCCCAGTCACCACTGCAGACTTCGGAAGAAAACAGTTTCTTTCCTGTGAGCTAGAGATTTTGTTATTCTCTGTTCAGTTTGAATTCTGTCAATTATTATCCAATTACTCATCTCTCCAGAGGTGGATTGCATTTAAAAAAAAAAAGGTGTGTGTCTGTGGGTATGTGTATGTGTTCTGTATGCAGGGGGTGGAAGGGGAGTGATCAAATAGGAAGGGCCCTGGTATTTATGTTGACGTGCACACGGGTTTAAACTACCCCACTGGGAATAAGAGCCTGTATGATTTTCCTTAATCCATGCTCAGCCAGAGGGTGCTGGGGCTGCTTTCTCCCCTCCCTTCTTGCGTCTCCGTTCTTATAACTCAGACTGCCTCCAGCCAGGCTTTGCCCACTGGACTCGCTGGCCCTGAGCACTTGAAGGTGCAGCGAGTTGCCGAGAATGGGTGATCTGTCCTCTGAGATGGCATGGATCTTCCTGGCTGTCCTCGCGGTGCTAGGGGGGACAGTTCTCTGCAAATACAACAGAAGCCCTGGGCTTGTGCAGGGAGCGGTCTGCCTCGCAGGCCTCTGGGGAGGGGTTTACCTGCTCAATCTGTCCCTCTTCTGCGGCTCGATCCTTTCCTCCTTGACATGCTTCCTCGTGTATACTTACTTATCTGGCCAAGAATTCTTACCTGCGGATCAAAAGGCAGTCCTGGTGACAGGTAAGCAGACGGCGCTGCAGTCCTCGTGGAGGGCAGGATCTGAAACTTGCTTTGCTTTAGCAGGACTTGGCCAAATTTGGCTTAAACAGAAAATATTTGGCATGGGGTAAATGAAAGCATGTACCCAAGTGTGTGTTTTTCACAACATTGTTCTGGCTCGTTTTCTTTAGGAGGTGTGCTTGACGCGGCTGGTGGTGAGAGGCAAGGCAAGGATGACATGCACCTAAGCAATCATTTTGTTAATTTCCCAGGAATAAATATTAATGAGTGAAACTGCAGTAGTTCAGCTGTTTTGTTGTGCCCAGGGATGTCCCATAGATTTCTTTAGGCTTAAATAGAATTTTGTTCTGAGATGAGCATTTAGCCAGTTTCTGGACCTGGGGTCCGCTTCCCTAGGTATGCAAGAAAGCTTATGAGCTTGCTGGTTTTGAAATTTTGAAGGGACTCACTCACCTGGGCTGGAGACGTTGCAGTTTGCCCGGCTGCAGTCAAGAACCTGGTGTCCTGTCCGAACCTTTCCTCCTAAAGTCTGTCATTAGACCTCTAGGGTTTCTTAATTGGATCAAGTTGGCAGTGTATCCAAATCCACTTACTCGTTAGCTGAGCTGCCAGGGTTTCCCCTTCTTTTGTGTGTGTGTGTGTGTGTGTGTGTTTTCTCCCCTGCAAGTGTGAGATCAAATTAAATTTCTTTGAGCTGTAAAACTGGTTTGTTTGGTTATGAAGTTTGAGCTTGGGCAGGGCTCTAATTAGGATTACCCAGAGTTATCCTACAAAGCCCTGCCAAGATAAGGACATCAGATGTAGATCGTTTGCTGAGAGATCGTTACCCGTCCTCCCCGGCCAACTACGACCCACTGGGGTGAAGGCGAGCATGGGTTGTGGTTGGAAGAAAATCAGGACTTTTGACAATTTAGAGAAATGGACCCTAACGTGACTTTTTCTATTTTGCCTTTTGCTTTACCCCAATAACAAAACTCTTTCTTGTAATGAAATGCAAGTTGGTGCTCCTTTTAAAGTGCCTTGGAAAACAAGCTTCTTTAAATTAATTTTTAAAAAGTTTAAAGGTAGAAAATGTAAGCAATCAATGGGATGTTTATCTGTATGAATGTTTGATATCACCCGGAATCATGCGCCTGGGGAGACTGGCTGGGTGTTTCCACCTTTTCAGAATTCTCAGAGGGCTCATCGCCCTGCTGACAGTTGTAATACAGTCTCAATTGTTCTGTTCTGTGCACAATAGCAAGCACCCGTGAACTTCAGAACAATTCCATATAAAATTTATATTTTGTACTTTTCCATTTGTGTGAAGGAAGACAGAACAACTAAGCACATTAAAACAAAAAGCAATGCCATAGTTGACAATAATAGGCTCTCCTGGAAGTTCACATATTCCTGGGAAATCAAAAAGAGGAGACTTCTAAGGCTAAAAAATGGGAATACTAAATCATGGGATAAACTCAGGCAAACCTCAGCGTAGGTGAGAAAATGGGAATTCACTCTTGCTTGTTTATCTTGTCAACAGTGTTTACACTTTGCTTTTCAATATGCAGGCATGCATTTATGCTCACAAAAATACACACCCAACCCAGTGATCCCACATTAACCATTGCAATGTGTTTAGTCCAAGTGAGATGACGGAATCAATTAGGCAACTCAAGCTTGATGACTAATCCCTAAATGAAATGCTTAGCAATTAACAAGCCTCGAATTAAGACCATTACATATATTTAAAGATGACTGAAATGTCCCTTTCAGAGTATTTGCCATTTTTATGAGGAATACCATAGCCTCCATATCATTCTAGGGAAGGTTTCAAGACTTTTGTACTAAATGGGGAAATTTAAAATGATTTCATTTAGTTAGACCAACACTCATTAAAAAATGAGAACCCATCTTGAGTTTGGAATAACCTCTGTTTCCCGTTGGCTTATGTTATAAATTGGCGTGCATTTGGACGGGGATGGAGCAGGGGAAATTTGTGGCAGTGTACATTGAAAGCCATAAATATTATTACCTTATCTGATCATTCAAGGTTTGGAAATTTCTCTTAAAGATATAATCTGAAGTATGGAAAAGGAGTAGAAGCAAAACAAAACAGTGAAATATCAAAAGCAACGCAAATGGCGATAATAATAATGTCTCGGTGTGACAATGTGCAACCATTAAAAATGACAACCACGAGGACTGCGTTGTTGCAACATGGAAAACTGTTTGAACAAAAGGAAAACACACAGGATATCCTAATGTTTGAACAGGTCTGCGCTCATGTCAAACAGGCTGGGTGAGAAGCTGTGATAACAGCTGGAAGAAAATAGTTTGCAAATGGTTGGAGCAGAGTGATTCGATGTCCCCACTCCCTCCCCCCGTTTTAAATTTCTCTAATTATTCATGTGATAAAAACACTTAAAAGAGAGATAACATTAAATAGCTAAAGTTCATTTTACTTTCTATTTAATTATGGACCACGGTGAAGGACAACTACAAAGACAAGTTCAAAAAATAACCGTTTGTTCCCTTTGAGTCCTTTTTTCCATTTTTCTAAGATGTTCGAATGTCTTCTGCCTCAGAGACAATATAATTGCAGTAAGAAGGAGAAGTCAGAAAGCATAGAGTGTGTGAACACGTCTTTGTCTTTAAGGTGCCTGAAACGTATTTGTCTTCAAGGTGCTGAGGCCATTTTATTTTCTATTTTTTATTTTCTTTGAGGAGGAATCAAAACATTTTATCTGTGTATTCAGAATCACATACAAGTTACCTTTACAATTCAATTTACTATAAAGAAATCATTTGGGTTTTATATTTTCAGTTAAATTTTTTTTTTCTTTTTTTTTTTGAGACAGAGTCTCACTCTGTTGCCCGGGCTAGAGTGGCGTCATCCTAGCTCACAGCAACCTCACACTCCTGGGCTCAAGCGATCCTCCTGCCTCTGCCTCCCGAGTAGCTGGGACTACAGGCATGCGCCACCATGCCCGGCTAATTTTTTCTATATAGTTTTAATTGTCCGATTAATTTCTTTCTATTTTTAGTAGAGACGGTGTCTCGCTCTTGCTCAGGCTGGTCTCGAACTCCTGAGCTCAAACGATCCGCCCGCCTCGGCCTCCCAGAGCGCTAGGATTACAGGCGTGAGCCACCGCGCCCGGCCTGCAGTTAAATTTTGAACTGAGATTATAATATTGCAACAAAAAAAATTTCACATTAATTCAGTACTTTTTTAGCATACCAAATTGAAATACATAGGTTTAAACTTCAGATTTACGGCAAACGGTCTTCAAATACAAAACAGACATTTCTTAAAGTTACTGTATTATTGACATGTGATGTTTGCAGCTCTGAGCTGTTTCACCTAGAACAGCTCTCCCACGGATATTGTGAAACCGATAGGCCATGAAGTTCAAGGCTGTATCATTAAGCCAAGGACTCAAAGTTGCACCATCTTTAAAAGGGTTTGGCATTTCTGGACCACAACAATGCACAACAAGTGAAGAAGGTAGGAAATATTTTCTCCTTGCTATGGATTAAAAAAAAACTTGCATAGTAGCTTGGAAATTTTGCACAAAAACCCACATTATACCTTGGAAAATCCAAGGGAAATTAGATGACAATGAATTCGAGCCCTAAATTTTTTAAATTAATAGGACCCATGAAATTCGAATGCGTGTTAATCAAATCAAAAAAATATTAAGCACGGACTGGTTTAAGAGATTGAAATTTATTAGAGATTCATGATCGATTTCTTTCCACCTTGAAATCAAGGTGTAAAAACCTTATTAAGTGCATTCCAATCTTCCATGACAGCACAGGGAGAATTTTCTATCCATTGGCACCAAAACGATGTCACATTTCCTCTTGGGAGACAGAAATTCCGCATCTGAACATAGAGTAAGTTAGGAAAAAATGATCCCGTTGCTTACTGTATTACTATCATGATTCTGAGGATTACTAATATAGGATTACAAACCTACCAGCAGCGAACAAAGCAAATTCCTGGCCACAATAGTCAGGTTAGTGACGGATAACTGCCTTTCCCAACCACCATAAAATTTTAGTATGAAAAGAATTAAAATTACTAAGCTGAACAAATGGGAAAAAGAAATTAAGGGAATTGTTCAGACCAATGACAAAGTCCTAAATTTGAAATCATTGCAATTGAGAAATTGAAGAAAATAAATGTGCTTCACCCCAACCCCCCAACTCTGAATTTAAATATTCCGGGCAAAAGAGCATCAGGTTTCTGAATAAACATGTAGCGCTTCTTTAAGTTTCAGTGCTCTGCATTTTCTGCAGTTTTATTTCCCTCCCCCCAAGTTTGTTCAAAGTATTTAATAGAATCTTCCATTTCAGCCAGAAGATTTGTGCTTCAAAGATTTACTAAGGAACCCTCTGCATCTATCTATACAGAAACACCTATTAATTTTTTAAATGACAGCAAAATGAATGAGGAGCAGACCGGCATGATTGCATAACATCTCAAGCACAATAGAATGGGAAAAACTTGGCAGTCAGACAGGCTTGGGTTTGCATCCTGCATCTAACATGCCCTAGGCTGGGCTCCCCAGAGGCAGTGCTTGCTATGAGGATTTGTGTGAAAGATTTATTAGGAAGGTTTCCGAAGAAGATAGACATGGAAGAGAAGGCCAAGCAAGGGTGTGGCCTCAAGGTAAGTCCTCTGAGAGTCACTGCTGCATATTCGCCCGGGGCAGGTGTGGGTCACACATCAGAGCTGCCCCAATCCATCGGGCCAGAAAGCTGCAGTTTTTATGCCTTCATGCCTGTCAATCGTTAGGAAGCGCAGCCACCCCGCGCCCTTGGTGGTGGGGAGGAGGTGGGCTCCCTTACACTCCAGGCACTTCTGGCTCCCCATGTGCACTGGCGAAGTGAGCCCTAGCACTCTGGGGCAGCCTAGGGCAAAGAGTGGCAGGTGCTGGGGGTGAACGTCCAACAAGGATTGATGCACACAGAAATGGCCAGGGCATCGGGGGATGCATCATTTGCTACACACCTGTTAATAGCTGTGTGAATTTTGGTGCTCAGTTTGGAGCTTTTGGGCTTCTGTTTTCTCTTCTGTAAATTGGAAATGCTGATATGCACACATACACACACACATCATGCTCTTATAGATGGAGTTAGTGTATGGACGATGGGGAGAGAGAGAGAGGCAACTGTGTATTAGGGTGAGGGGGAAGGTTGAGAAGTGGTTAGGAAGAACAAAAAGAGAACAGAAAAAAAAAGCAGAGATTGACAAACAAGTGGAGAGCAAAACCATTCGTTTATTCATTCAATAAATATTTATTGAGGGCCCGGTAGGTGACATACATTTTCCAGAAATAATGGAGGAAGAAAATTTAAAAGATCACGCAATTATTGTCAAGCGATGGGATGAAAACTCCCACTTTTTCTGAATCTTGGACCCTCATTCACTGAGGTTCCTTCCCCTCCTCTGAGGCTGCGCACCGTCCTTCTCAGCCTCTTCGCTGAGCTTGGGAGGAGAAGCGCAGGTAACTCTAATTTTCTAGCCTGAGGCCCTTCGTCCCGGCTCCTTCAGTCTTTTTCAACCACCTCTGGGCGTTAATTACTGATTTGGCATCTGCCGTGTGCAGGGCACACTCATGGCGGCTTCACGGTCCAATGAGGGAGACACGGCCCCTTCTCACCATGGCCGTGTGATGGGTACAGGAAGCATCTCCAAGAGGATTCCCAGAGAGCTGCGGAGCCCGAGTGGGCGCAGGTCCTGTGTGAGAGGCTGGGGAAGGCGGGACGAAGGAGGGACCTTGTTAAGGATCAAAAAGGAGCTTTCTCGAGAGAAAATAAGAAGAGATGCCAGGATAATTGGTTAAGTAGCTACTACGCATACGGCTAGCACTCAATAAAGTGTGTTGCATTAGATAATTTTTAATTGAAATTTTCAAAACTGGATACAACAGAGGATGGATCCAGGAGGGGATGTGAAATCTGCTTTAAGTGAAGATCTTTATTTTGTGCTTGAAATAAAGGACCCAAGGTGGGCGATGGCCCCTCCTGGGAGTTACTAAATAGTCCAATAAAGGTTCTAAAGTTGAATGCTGTTGTTATTATCTTGGGATTTGGGCTGCTTTGGATTTTTTAAACTGAAAATTTTAAAAAACAGTGTACCATGAGTAAGAATCCTTTGGATTTAACATCGGATTAAGTGGATAAATATTGACAGTGGACTAAAAGACTAAGAGAAATAACATCTCTGTGCTCTGGGCTTTATATATATTTCATATTGATTCTCGCAGCCCTAACAACTTACATTGTGCAAACAAGGAAACTATGCGTCCAAAGTCACTGAGCAACTAAGTAGCAGAGATTGGACTAAACCCAAGTGAGATCCATCTGCCACCAAAAGCCATCCTCTTAACCACTGTCATTAGTAGTTTATAGCCATTAGTATTAGTCCACAGATGTTACCAGGATATAAAATGTGTCCACTTTGTCAGAAAGTAATATTGAACATCTATTATGTGCATGTGACTCTGTTTAATACAGAACTTGGTAATTGACTGGATGCAGAAGATGCGTATGAGGCCAAGATGAAAGGAGGGTACCACGGACAGGGATAAGGATGTTTGCAGAGGGAGATGATGTGAGAGATGGCATATGGACTGAGTTTGAGAGCCAAGATGGGGGGGTTCAAGCGGAATGCCATTGGCAGTTGGAAATACTGAACTAGACCTTGGTTAGGTTTGGAGCTAGAGGCACAGAGTGATGGTTGATGTTGCAAGGGAAGAGCTAATTGAGGCATATATTAAGGAGTCAGTACAGTCCTCAGCGAGCCTGTAATCCAATCTATCAGATGCTTTATATGTATACACATATGCTCTTTTATCATGAATTTAAGCCTCATCTTAACTCTCTAGGGGGAAGCATGAAAAGGTATGGTTAACCCAAACAATTTCGTAAAAGTTTGAATGGTGATTTTATTAGGCATTGCAGATGGTATGTTTTGACTGGGGACTATTCTCACGGAATGAAAATCCCCCCAATTGTATTGTAAGCTGCTTGAAGGCAGGGAGGGATCATGCTCATTTATTCTGTTCCTGCTAAAATGGCCTCCTTACTTTTCCTCTGAGAATTATGTTCCTAACTGAGAGCCTTTGCACCAGCTCCGCTCTGAGCCTGGTACCCCCTTCCCTGGGATAGCTGTTCAGCTGCTACCTCCTCAGAGTTGCCTTCCCTGGCCTCCAAACAGAACAGCATCCTGTTCCCCAGTCACTATTCTGCTGCAAAGCAACTCACGTGCAGATGTTTGTTTCTTGAATGTATCGCCCCCTGCAACGTAAACCCCATAAGACAGGGGCTTGAGTGGTTTTATGTATTGCTGTGTCCCCGTGATCTAGGAGAGTACACAGCACATGATAGGTGCTTAATAAAGGCCTGTTGAAAGCACCAGGTAATGAATGGGAAGGAACGTGCAGGGTGGGATAAACGACACGTGTAAGATGATGAAGAAACCAGCCCAATTGGAATAGAAGGTATGCTCTGATGCTGGGAAACACAGAAAGCTTGACTGGATGTGGGCAAATGGTAGAGGTTATTGAAATCCGGGCAGGGCACTTTGTCTACCACCTGACGGGCAAGTGGGCACCAGAGTAGGTTCGTGAGCGGGGGAGACGTGTGGCAAGGATGGAGTAGAAGAAGCAACCTGGATTTAACTAGAAACCTATACAATGAAAGCCTGGACCCACTAAAAAATAACACAGTGTTCTGGGTATGAGTGAGGATGGTGAATAGGTTTCCTCTCTTGTGCCATCTCTGGTTGGCTAGGAGGGTTGGGGTGAGTAGGTTCTAAGAGAAAGAGAGCTTTGGTTGAACAATGTCCAGAGTGGTGTGAGTAGGGTGATGAGGCCTGGGTGCCATGGGTTTGCCATCCCTGTTGCGAGGAACTAGGTCGATGGTGGTGATTATTAATGAAACAGAAAACTGTAAATCATAGACCTCTTGGATTTCTGGGTAGTATTTTATTCAAATTTGGCAAGTAGCATCTTGTATCATGATATACTAGCGGCAGCCACGTGGGCTTCTGGCCATGCATTGGCAAGAATGACATCCCGTCAATCAGGAAGCATCTTTCCCGTGAAAAAAGACCCACGGGGATATTAGCAAGGTTGCTTTTCATAGATAAAACTAGAGATAATGACAGGAAGGAGGAACTCACCCTCCTTGAGATAACAGGGCAATGTGGTTACATTTCTGGGTAGTTTCCCCTTCTTTGTGTTACGTTAATCTTAAGTAAATTTACTTTTTATGTAGTTGCTTAACATGTTTTTACAAGTGTTACTTTGCTTGTAACCTTTCTTGTGAAATATTGGGTTGGAATCTTTAAAAAAAATGCCACACGACAACATAGGAGAATGAGTAAAAGAAGCTGTCACAAAGAGGACTCGATGTGTGAGTCCATTTATTTAAAGTGGGAATCAGTAAAACTGATCTAGGCTATTAAAAGTCAGGCTAGTGGTGACCTATGAGGGCTGGGGACAGTTGGAAGGAGGCGCAAGGGAGGTTTCTGGTGAGCTTGTCAAGTTCTGTGTCTCGATCTGAGTGCTGGTTGCACGAGTGGATTCACTCTGAAAATTCCCCAGGCTGTACACGTAAACTCTGGGTTCTTTTCTGTATGTATTATGTACTGTAATAAAAAGTTTTAAAATAACTAAGCTTCTCTATAATGCACATAGCAGATTGGTAGTCTCAAAAGTGTGATTGCCTTAAATAACTCTATCAGGTAAAATACACACCAGCCATTGATTCACAAAAGTTGACGATATTCAGAGGGAACATGGAGGGTAGGACAGACAGACAGACAGACAAACACATGCCTTAGAATCTTGTGTTGATAGGTTCAAATAGCACCTCTGCTCTTGTTACTTGGGTAGCATCGGAAACTTTTTACATGCCTTCCGAAGTTTGATTTCCTCATCTGTACAATGAGAAAAAGAATACATTTTTGCAGTAGCCAACTGAAAGCTCCAAATGGCCAAAGCTAAAAGAATTTGAGCAATAAAGTAAATAAAGTAGTGTTGGATTATAACCCAAAGTATAAAATCAATATTCATGGGTCCATACTGATAACACAAATGAATGAATTAATAGGTGAGGGAGAAGAGACAAATCTCCCATGCAGAATTCCGAGGAATTGTGTAGACACTCCACCCGAGAGGAGGTGGGGCAAAACTCCTCACTTAGGCGTGGGCCACGCACAGTGACTTCCTCCTGAAGCATACGGTGGTGTGGAGAGGGGGGGAAAGAGTAACTGTGTACTCTTCGTCCAGGTGCTCAAGGTCAGCACCAGTAGTCACATGTTGATGTGTGCACCCTTGCTATAATGGGCTGACAATAGTACTTTACCTCTGTGACCTTCTTTCTCTAGACTCATAACTCCAGTCTAATCATGAGAAAAACATTAGGCAAATTCTAATAGAGGGACAGTCTACAAAATACCTGACTCCTTAAATACTCCTTAAAACCATCAAGGATATCAAAATCAAGGAAAAGTCTGAGAAACTGTCACCGCCAAAAAGAACCAAAGGATACATGGTGATCAAATGCAATGTGGTGTCCTAAACAACGTCCTGGAACAGAAAAACGACATTAGGTAAAAAATAATGACATCTGAACAAAGTACAGATTTAGTTAATAATAATATATCAATATTGATTCCTTAATTGTAGAAAATGTAACATAGTAATGTAAGGTGTTAATAATAGGTGAGACTGTATGTCTGGTATATTGGAACTCTCTGTACTACCTTCCCAATTTTTCTTTTTTCTTTTTCTTTTCTTTTTTTTTTTTTAAACAGAGTCTCACTTTGTTGCCCTGGAGAGTGCAGTGGCGTGATCATAGCTCACTGCAACCTCAGACTCCTGGGCTCAAGCCATTGTCCTGCCTCAGTTTCTCAAGTAGCCAGGACTGCAGGTGTGCACCACCACACCTGGCTAATTTTTTCTAATTTTAGTAAAGACGGGGTCTCGCTCTTGCTCAGGCTGGTCTCAAACTCTTGAGCTCAAGTGGTCCTCCCGCCTCGGACTCCCAGAGAGATAGGATTATAGACAAGAACAACCACACCCAGCCTCCCATTTTTCTATGAATCTAAAATTGTTCTAAAAAATAAAATCTATTTTTAAAAAAGATCCACTTTTCCTTGAGATCTTGGACATGAAATGAGATAACGTATATAAGCAGAAAACTCTCAACCTTTTTGGACCTAGTCCCCTTAGACAAGCAAAAGTCCTTAGGGCCCATCTAGGCCACCCCACATCAGCTTTGCATTGGTTCATATGTGCCCTAAAGGCAATGCAGGTTTTCCTGGTGACTAGATCTCAGTAGAATGCTGAGTCATCTGCATAGTCCAATTTCCTTTGCGAACATAAAATGCAAGAAACCTTTAATAAATTAGGTTCATGTAAAAAAGGAATGAGTAAATGTGGTCATTGAAAAGAAAGGCTCTGAATTTTTTTTGGATCTGTTTGTGGCCAATCAGTGCATCATTGGCTATGCTTTGAGAATTTAATTTATTAACAGAAATTATTGAATACCTATAACAGGTCAAGTAGTATTGCTTAGGGATACGGATTCCTGAATATCTAATGTCAGCTCTCTAGAGCCTCGCAAGCTCGCTCCAGCATGCCACTGGAAATGCACAGCCGTGCGAGGAAACATGCTTGTTCTAACAGGTGTGTAGTAACATCTCGATGTAGTCTTATTTGCATTTCCCTAATGGTTAGTGATCATCTTTTTATATGCTTTTTATATGCTTATTATATGCTTACTTGCCATCCACACAAACAAGCCAATTAGAAAGTGGGCACAAAAACATGGAGGGACATTTCTTTGCATCATTATCACCATTTTTGATGCTCAGATTCTTCAATCTGTGGTTAATGGGAACCTCTTCAAATAGGCACATATGTCCTCTTGATTTGACCTCAATAGTCTCTGATGGTTTCCTTGCTTTCTGAAACAACAGGATGTCTCAGTCTCATCTGAACCCAAAATTTAAAGTTAGCCATTTCTCGAAGAAGCGTTGGTTCCTTTTTGAGGAAACGGTATTAGAGACCACAGTTACGGGCAGTTAGTGTGTTCATTGCTACTGGATTGTCATTGCTTCTAAGGGGGACAGAGCTAGAGAATACACGATTTTTAGAAAGAAGAAAACAGGCTTGGTCATGGTGACTCTCATCTGTAATCCCAGCACTTTGGGAGGCAGAGGCAGGAGGATCACTTGAGGCCAGGAGTTTGAGATCAGCCTGGGCAACATAGTGAGACTCCAACTCTACAAAAAATAAAAAAAATTAGCTGTGCCTTTAGTCCCAGCAACTCAGGAGGCTGAGGCAGGAGGATTGCTTGAGCCCAGGACTGCCCACACTATTTTCCAATGAGTATTCCGTTGAGGAGAAACTTTGAGTTCTCCGTAAATGTAGACTATGGCCGTGGTTCCTAGATCTTTTCTGTTAACAACATTTATCAATATCATAATGATTTATGCAATGTACACCCTCTCCCTAGACCAGGGTTTCTCAGCCTTGGCACCACTGGCATTCACAGCTGGACAATTCTCCGCAGTGGGGGCCTCCCTGTGCGCTGGAGAATGTGGAGCAGCATCCCTGGCCTCAACCCACTACATGCCAGTAGTACGCCCAGTGTGTGACGACCAAAAATGTTTCCGGACATTACCAGATATCCCCCAGGGGACAAAACCACCCCTGGTTGAGGATTCCTGCCCCACATCAGTGGTTCTCAAACCTGGCTATGCTTTGGAATCACCTGGAGAGATTTAGAAACTGTTGCCAGTGAGTACTGGTCCCATCCAGGCCAAATCAATGAGACTCTCTGGCGATGGGGTCTGAGCATAGACATTTTTTAGAATGTAGCGGGACTCAGGATTGAGTACCTCTGTCCTGGGCAGTAAGCGCCGTGAAGTTAGGGAGTGTTTGTTTTTTGTGGGTGATACTGCTAGGACCTAACACAGTGTTCCGTGAATGAATGAAAGAATGAATGAATGAAGGTGAAGAGAGGCAGGAAGACATCTCAGAAGTTAACAGTGGCCCTTAAGACAAACCAGAGTACCACATTTGTTTATTTTCATGATCATCAGCTCTTGGATAGGCTCCTCCTGCTTTCTTTCCTTTTGGGGAGGGCAGCTGCTAGATTAAAAAGAAAAAAAAAAAATCCCTTGGTCTCTGCAAAGATGCCTAGAGAGGAAATAGGGCTGGAAAATCTTGGCTGAGTCCCCCAATAGGAAGTTTTTCCAATCTTATCTGGATACTTAATTCATCTCTTTCTAATGGCTTCTTGCCTTGGCTGAGGATTTCTGAAATTTTGGATATCTCAGCTGACCACTCATCACCCCATCAGCATCAGTATCAAGAGCCACGTCTGTGTTTCTTAACTGGCACGAGGTGTGGCACCCTGCTCTGTGTACGAGGGCTGTCCGGAAAGTATCCAGCCATTGTTAACATAATGAGAACACAGCACATGGCTGGATACTTTTTGGACAGCCCTCATATGCTGTTGATAGGTGTAATATGAAAATAGGAACAATTATGATGTGAATTTCTGCTGCACCTGAGAATGCATCTCCCCATCTCAGTGGCAATCTGGTGACATGCTGAGCTGAGCTGAGCTGGATTTTCTGCCGTAAGACTCAGAAAAGGAAAAACGAAGACTGAAGTCCTTAGGATGGAAGGTGTTGGCACTGAATGAAGGTGGGGGTTGGGAGACTGGTCCAGGGTGACTGGAACGAGGGTGACACCATTCACACCATTTAGGAGAACAAGGAGTTCCAGCAGGTAAAGCAACTGAGGGTAGTCGGTGATGAATTCTTTAGAGTTGAAGGGGGAAGCAGTCGGTAAATTTCAGACGTGTCAGAACTAGACCGTGTTTTGGGGATCCGGTCACTTGCTCAAACCCAGCTAAGCCACTTAATCAGTTGCTTATTTTGTGACAAGGCTTAGAGTTGTTTCATCACACACCACTGAGAACAAATTCCTTGCTCTTCCTCCCCTCTGGAAGAGCTGTTCTAGGGCGTTTGCACTGTTGCGCAAATGCTGGGAGTCCATCCTCTTCGAAGGGAACCGGCACCAGTGACAGGACTCCAGCCTGCGGAGAGCTCCCAATATTGATCCCTACTGTGTGCAATTCCTCCCGCTCCCGGTGCTGATGGAGGCAATGCATCTTAGCTCTAAAAGAACGTGCTTTAGAAAGAGCCAATCTGGGGTTGAGAGCCAACCCTATCACATCCTTGCTGCATAGTCTTGGACAGGTATTTCATCTTTGGGCATCTCAGTTGCTCATCTTAACACAGGAATAACAAGAGAATGGGAGAAATATTTATAAAGTTTATGTTTTAGGAAAATGCATTCGTTTCCATTAAAAAATTGACATAAGGCTGGGTGCCGTGGCTCACGCCTGTAATCCCAGCATTCTGGGAGGCCGAGGCAGGAGGATTGCTTGAGCTCAGGAGTTTGAGAGCAGCCTGAGCAAAAGTGAGACCCCTGTGTCTACTAAAAATAGAAAAATTAGCGTCGTGGCACGCACCTGTAGTCCCAGCTACTCGAGAGGCTGAGGCAAAAGGATCCCTTGAGCCCAGGAGTCCGAGGTTGTGGTGAGCTATGATGATGCCACGGCACTCTATCCAGGGCAACAGAGACTCTGTCTCAAAAAAAAAAAAGAAAAAATTGACATGAAAGATCTAGTTATTTCCCAGGGCCTTGCTACACACAGTTACCATTCTTTAAGATAGCTAGGGGCAAAGGAGGAGGGATATCAAGTATTTTCTCTTCCTGGATTAGGAGCTCAGCCTTGTTTGGGCCTGAAGGGAGTCTTAAGTATGCTAGAGTTTTATTTGATTTACTTATTATTTTATTATACCTTTATCTATTTTATGGGAAAGAAGTAGTGTCAACATGCAGGTGGCAATCTGATGGATTGCCTAAGTCACAAACAAAAGGGAAGGGAAAGTCCTTTTGCCATTAGTTTCCCACAGGCTTCCAACCAGATAAACAACTCCTTATCCAAATGACTTTTCTAAGTGGGAAGGTTTATGCCAGCAGCCTTGGGCGCAAAGAGCTACAGGCTCAAGGCAGGTCACATTAGTGAGGGATGTGGATGATGGAAAGCTGTCTGTCTGCTGCTAAGCCCCATCTGAGTGGCAGCCACTAGGGTCCTCAGCCTCAGCTGATGGGTCCCTTGTGGGAATGTGGGCTTGAAGAGAAACCACTGGTCTGGATTTTCAGGTGAAATCTCCCGATTCTGAGTGGTAGCTCAAATCTTTGCAAAATACGTTGTGTGGGCCGAATGAAATGCACCGTCAGACCACGACCTCTTACTGATGCATGGTGGGTCCTCAATTTGTGTTTGTCCATTCCACTCTCAGAACTGGAGTTCCACTATGAGAAAGGGCCTTGGTGCCTCTGAAGGTGCTGACCCCATGAGTAGGTCTGCTTTAAGCTGCTGTCAGTTGAAGATATTATTGGCCAAGGGGGTGCTCCGAGGAGCTTTAGGGACAGGGTCTGGGAGAGATGGGACCACTGGCAGAAAGCAGAGCTGTGGTCGTTGGCTGAATTATCACGGTGGTTAGAAAAGTTGTGATGACCTTTTGACAGGAGAACTGAACTGAAAATCCTTTTGGTTCCAGAATCTAGAAGCAGCTAGAAAGGAGTAGAGTGGATTAAATAAGAAGCTACCATTTGCTTAATAAATACCTGAGCAGCAATTGCTATGTGCCAGATTCTGCAAGATCCAGTTACTTTAATATATCAAATCATTTAATCATTCTAAAAATCCTATGAGGTAGGTCCTACTATCATCCCATTTTATAGATGAGGAAACTGAGGCACAGAGAGGTTAAGTGACTGACCAAAGTCACACAGCTGGTAAGTGACAGAGCTGGGATTTGAATCCTGGCTGTAGAATCCAGGTTCTCATCATTTCTCTTGGCTGCATTTTAATAGGGAGAATTTAATCTAGTAATAAAAAATTATGGTTTTGAATACCTATGTAGAAATATGTAAAACTGGCTTATATAATATTAATTTAAAATGTGTTGTCAAATTATATGTGTATTATAATTGGTAAAGAACAATATGTAGGAAAAAAAGACTAGAAGAAAAAAACATGAAAGGCATGCTAGATTGGTGAGGTTACAGACAATGTCTTCTTTTCCTGATCTCATTGTTGACCATGAGGTTTTATTATTTGTATGATGTTTTAATAATGACTAGAAACCATTTACAGGTTTGTAAATTCTTACCCTTTCTCCCTTCTCTGTGACGGACCTCGCCTGTGTCTAAGAGCACATGAATCCCATAACTCAGTCCTGCATTTACAGGGTGGGTGTGTTTCATTCAAGGAACCTGAGAATTCTGAAAATAATTGCATTATCTGCAATTTGCCTAATTTTAATACTTGACCCAACAAAGGATAGGTCACTGGTTAATATGCGCCCCCACGTGGCAGTAGCAAAAATACGCTTTGAAACTGCAGTGTACAATTCTTAACTCTTTAAAGTTCAAGATGATTCACATTGTTTCCATGTGGCACATAAATTGAGACTTTATTAATATTTTTAGAATTAACTGCTATTTTAAAGTCACTCCAATCCTGCACAGATGGGACTCTAACACTCATCGCTTGCTCTAAGTTGATGCGTTTCCAGGCCGCGAGAGTGAGAATGAGCTCAAAGGGGATTTGTTAAAACCAACCTCAGCATTTTCTCTGCCACGTTGAGCACTTATTCTGAACCAGGTGCCCTCAACAGTAGCGACAGAGAACCCTCTCCAGGTTCTTAAGGCACTCGCGTTCCAGTGCCTTCTTAAATGCTCATTCATCTAATGCACACCTTTTATTGACCACCTACTATATGCTAAGCCCTGTGCTCTGGAGGATTTGAATATTTTATACCCCAGATGTTTATATCCCAAATCCTGCCTGGTTCCAAACTACCTCTGCTGTATTCTAGCTGAATGACTAAACCCTTCTGTGCCTCAGTTTCCTCCTCTGTAAACTGACATGTAAAACTACTTACCTCCCAGAGTGGTTGGCAGGAATCCATGAGTAAATACACGTGGGGCTGGCTGGAACATGGTAAGCATGTGAGCCATACTAGTTTGCACTGTTGGGTGACTCTTATGAAACTCTTCTGCCTTCTCATGAAGGCCCTGGGTTTCCGGAGTACACAGAGGTTATCCGATCTCGACAGGGAGTGTCTCCCCAGCCACATACTTTCTCAAGGCCCTCTGACCCCTGCAAAGCCTCCCAGACTTTACAGATACCAGGACAGCACAGCCTGGTCTCTGACAACGTAAGTCGGACATAACACCTCGTCGAGAGCCACAGCCCTGAGAACAGCCACTTACAACATGCTGGGGCTTGCGCAAGATGGTCTGTCTCGTTCGTATCCCAGGTCGGCTTGGGAAGGGGGGATTGTGATAACCCCACTTTCCACATGAGGACATGGAGACTGCACCTGGTTATATGTCACTATCTCCAAAATTCATAAGTGGAAGAGGCAGAATCGGGCGGTCTGAGTCTTCACCAAGAGGTTCGGCTGGCTGTCGTCAGAGGCTCATTCTCTGTCTACCAATATTGTGCATGGAAAGGCCTGAACATGAGAAAGGATGACACAGTTTTATTTTTTAGAAAAATACCTCTATAGTAATTACTTGAAATAGGCACCGTTAAGCACCTCACAAATAGTAATGGATGTAGTTACCATTATTAAGCCCATTTTACAGATAAGGAAGCCGAGGCAAGGAGAGGTTAACTAACCTCTCCAGCGTTACGCAGGTAGGATAGACAACAATTTTTAATCCATTCATCAGTGAATGGACATTTTGTTAGGTTCCTTTTTTCTGCTATTATAGAAAATGTTTCTGTGAACATTTGTGTACAGGTTTTTGTGTGGACATATGTTTTAATTTCTCTTGAGTATATACCTAGGAATGGAGTTACTAAGTCTTCTGGTGACACTGTGCAAACTTTTGAAGAAATGCCAGACTGTTTTCCAAAGCAGCAGTAACTAGTTTGTCTATAATAAGTAAAAAAAGATGGAATTTAAGCCAGATACTCAAACTAATTTGAGAAAGAAGGAGTATTATTATGAGGGTGTGGGGTGTCTTAAGGCGCACATGTGAAGGAGGTCACTTGGGGTCTACCAGAAACCAGGATGCTGCCAGGAGCCAAGAACGTTGCTCTCCTACTTCTGCAGATACTTCCTGATTTGAGACTCCATTCTATTTGTGGCTTTGCCTCTTATTATTCTTCAGAAGGACTCAGCCTACATCTCCAAGCACATGATGGAAAGCAGAACCCTCTCCCCCCATTAGCTCTTGAGTTTGATATCCTCCTGGGCCAAACAGTCATGAAGATTGCCTGGCATCTCGCAGCCAGAATTCCACATTTCTGGGAGGAAAAGGCTGGTTGATCCTGGTCCAATCAGCCACAGTCAAGGGGTGTAGTTATACAGGACGATTATAATCTTAAGTACTCTTATGGGGAAGAGGCAGCCGTTGGCATCACGGATGGAGGCACACATACAAAAGCCATAGAATGTATCAAAGTATTTGTGGGATGCGAGGCCAGAAGGGCTGGAAAGAGCAGAGTTCATGTTCCTCATCTGGATTTGGGGAGCAGGTGATGGACTCCAGGTTTGAGCACAGGTGACAGTTTGCATCCCTTCGTGGTCAGCAGCTCCAAGTAGGTGGATGACCCTTTCTCACCTGCGTCAGCTCCTTGGAGAGCAGCAGATGCCCTTGTTGGATGTTTATGTGCTACTTAGAGCTGGGGCCATGGCCTTCATCTCTGCACTGCAGAATGGTTCTCTCTGCGCAGCAAATACTGACATCACACAAGGGGAATTAGGAGCTTTAAAATCCATGGCCCATCGTGTCCAGCTATGCCCGTAAGAAGGCAGAAGCATAGGTGTGGTGCGTCACAGCATGGGAGGGGCTCTCCATGAAACGCCTGGCCTCACCCAGCAGCCTGTGGATAACCAAGCTCCAGGCACAGTTTTCATTCCAATCTGGTTCTAAGTTAGCTATTTCCAGGTCAATTCATATCCTTCCTTGAGGACCACAAGGTGATCATCCTGGGGCTGGCTTCTTCATTCCTCCCTTCTCTGCTCACACAGATAAAGGAGAAGGTGGCTGGTCCAGTATGACAGAGAACCATGGACTTGGATTTAGGATCTAATGAAGAGCCCAGGTCCAACCTTACCGTCTCTGTGACCTTGGCCTCTCTCGTTTTCAGTTTTCTTACCTGTAAAATGGGAAAGATAATCTCTACTGCAGAATTTGGGGAATAATTTTATAAGACAGGCTTGACCACCAGCGATATTTAGGGATTTCCAGGGAGAGGCTGCACAGCATTGTGTCTGGTATCTGGCCTCAGCCCTGTAGACCCAGAAGTTGGATTTGTCCAGCAATTTCTTCAGGAAAAAGCCCCTTTTGCTGGGCTCAAAAACCATTATCCACATACATTATTATATATTAGAACCAGAATTCTAATGAATGAGGCAGACATGTGTCTGCCTCAATTGATACCATCTCCTCCTCCGGCCAGGCCCAGGTGGGAGAAGAGACCAGGTACACACAGGGGCTAGTTGCTGGGCACTGACACACATGGGGATAGAAGAAGGAAGGAGATGGAACAAAAGTTAAATGCAATCAATGATGGCAGCCAGATGGGTTCATTTCGTAACAGGGGTGTCAGAAGAACACAGTGCCCATACCTTTGGCCTGCTCTCGGGCAGTGCCTGCAGATGCCAGCTGTGCTGGCCTCTCTCCTGCACCCTTTCCTGTACTTACAGGGCTGGCCAATCTCCATTATAATTGGCGTGGCCTTTGAAAAAAGAAATTATGCAAGAAAAATAACGACTTTCCTGTAGCAAAAGTGGAAAACATTCCAAGAAAAAGCCCCCTTCATCCCGCCTCTCCTCTGAGGGGGAGCAGCTGTTACCATTTTAGTGCCTGTCCTTCCAAATTCTCTCCTGTACATTTCTATACATAGGTATAGAATTGGCTCCCCTTCTGTTTTATTTGCATTAAATTGGATTCTGTTAATAAGTGTTATACTGCAACTTATTTTATTTTGCTGAGCAAAGCATCTTGGAGCAATATCCATGTCAGTTTGCATAGTTCTATCCTATGTTTTAAAATTGCTGTGTCATTTTCCACTGTATGCACCTTAATTTATGTAACCATTTTCCTATTCATGGGCATTTAGGTTAATTCCTTCCTTTGCTATTATAGGTAGTGCTGGAAATAACATTATTTATGTGTCTCTGAATATATTCGAGTACTTCTTTAGGATAGATACAGGAATTCTTTGGGTAAAAGGATATGCACATTTAAATTGGTGGTAGATCTTAGTCCTCTAGGCATTTACTGACAGTGCATGTGAATGTCTGTCCTTGCTTTTGGGGCATAACCCTTCTGGCCAGATTCCAGGTAGGTCTCGTTAGCCTGCAAGTCAGATCTTCAAGCTCACTCACTGTTCCTTGCGTTGATTCTCTGCGTACACTTTGGTTTTCCCCATCTCCCAATTCTTGGAAGGGAGATGCCTGACTGTAGCCTCTGAAAACCGACAGATAAGAGAGATCCCTCCAGGCTTACGGGACAGATCACACGACGTGGCCAACACAAAATGATTTCGCATCATTAAAACTGCAGAGACGTGTTAACTCTTACGCCTTTGTTAGGGTGTGGCTCAGTGGGCGATTTTATGTCCATGTTGTCTTCAACTTTGCAATTGCAGACATCTGTGTTTTGCACTTGTGGGTGCAAAACATTTTTTCCAGGGTCCATAATATCCTCCTGACTAGATTGGGTAAATTCCCATCTCAAATTCTGAGAGGCCTAGCACATATTTTACATATTGCACATTGCTCTGTTTTTGCAAAGACATGCACTTAGGGCTTTCTGTCTGGTTTCTGCTGTACCTTTCTTTCTAGGGTTGATGTCTGCTCAATGGCTTTGGGCAGGCCACGGATTGGGAAAAGGTCTGGGCAGGTGAGAAGCTCAGGTGGGCCTGAGCTGCCTTCTTTTATAATCCAGAATGAACTGGCCCCTGTGGGCAGCCTCCGTTTTTGCTCCACAAAGCAAAACTAACTCCTAAATATTATTTTGGAACGAACGTTTGACTGAAGGCTCTATGGGGTGCTAGAGGTTACATCAAATACTACACAGTAGAAATTAATTAGAATATTTCCATTAGATATCTTGGTTTTCCCTCGCAAGTACTTCTTTGGCCACCGCCGTCTCTGGACCACTCTTCCTCTGAGCCTTCCTCTTTCTACCTGTGCCCCATCCTACCCCACCTCCCTTTCTGTAGACGGAGAAATGTGTCTGTTTTGTTTTCTCTGCCCATTTCCCCACTTAGCATATAAAGAAACTTCCTCAGGACCCCTCTCTGCGGAGAACACGGTCAATCCTAGACCACATACAATGTTTTCCTTATTAAATCATTTCTCCTGTCACTTTGGTTTGAGCTCTCTCCCTCTTGCCTTGACCCTTTACAGGTGGCGATTCTGGGATTGGCCACAGTTTGTGCAAGTATCTGGACAAGCTGGGCTTCACGGTGTTTGCCGGCGTTTTGGACGAAAAGGGCGCGGGAGCAGAGGAATTGCGGAGAACCTGCTCCCCACGCCTCCTGGTGCTCCAGCTGGACATCACCGACCCGGAGCAGATAAAAGACGCTCTTGGCAAAGTTGTGGAGAAGGTGCAGGACACAGGTACTGCTTTCTGCCGCCCGCACTCGTGATGGCCCTTCACCCTCCTCCCAAACTGCCAACTCTGTTCCAGCCCGGGATGCCATACTCTCATGCCCCTCTGGCCGATGACTGCCCTGACAACACCTGCACTGAGCCCTTGCCACACGCAGGGACCTGCACAGACATGAAGATGTTAGGCATGACTTAGACACGAGTCCTATCCTCACAGGACTTCCAGAATTCTCTATGGCTTCCCCTCCACCATCTTCCTGGTCACTCTCTCATGCATCACTGCCCCCTGTCCCCTCATTGCTTTCCTCCCAGCAACATTAACATGCTTTAGGATTTCCCCAGCCTGGGGAGAAACAGCTTCATGTCACTGTCCTGCTATACTCACTGTCCTTTCTCTTCTCCCTCCATCACGGCCAAGCTCTTTGGAACCCTGGCGCCCTCTGTTTCCACTTCTTCGCCTCCACCTCGACAGCGGCTCTCACCATGCCCCGTCACTGCTCTGCCAAAGCATTGTCCTGAAGCCCAAGTTCTGGGCTCCTCTGTGGTACCTAAACATGTCTACACCCTCCCGCCTCCTTGGCTTTGGAGTCCCCAGTCCCCTATCGCCCTCCCAGCTCTCTGTTTCTGACCTAAGATGCTGCGATGTGGTCTGGGCATTGCAGTTTTCTAAAGCTTCCCAAGTGACCCTAATGTGCAGTTAAGATCTAAAACCACCACCTGTAGGCAATGGTTCTGTATATGTGGTCCAGACCTGCAGTATCAGCATCACCTGGGAACTTGCTAGAAATGCAAGATTCTCAGGCCCCACCCAGATACTCCAAGCCAGAATCTCTGCAGGTGGGGACAGCAGCTTGTGTTTGAACAAGCCCTACTGGTGATTCCGAATATCAGCAGCAGGCCAAGGAGTTCGTGCTGGTTGGGTCAGGGAATAAGGCTTGGAGACTCTGTCGGGGACCCTAAAATCATCCCAGGTCTTGACACTTCCCCTCTAATTTTCCTGCTTCTTTGGGGGATCTTTTCTAGTGTGTGGATTAGGAAAAACAGGCTCTTATATCATCCTACATTGTTGTAAAGATATTATACTGTCTCTCTGTGCTCCTTTGAGGGACAAAGAGGAGGCTTTTGAAACTTCAAAGCCGGCTGAAGACTGTCATCCCTTCCCGTATACAAGGCACATCTAGCTGCCTGGAAGTAGGAAAGGGCTTTGAGGAAATAGAGGAAAAAAAGCAAAACTCAAAAACCATTGCTTCATATTTCACAAAATTACTCTTCACACAATTCTCCAAGGTAGGTTGTTTAAGGTATCCAGAGAGACTGAGATGTGAGAATTTATGATCTGCCTAGACCCTACATCTCAAAGGGGTGTGTCTGACTCCAGAGCTTGAGGTGTTAAAAATCCTCACGTTCTCCAGTCCTGTCCAGCCTCAAAGCTGTTCCTTTCCGTCCCCAGGACTATGGGCTGTGATCAACAATGCGGGGATCCTTGGCTTTCCATGCGACGGGGAGCTCATTCCCATGAGTGAATACAGACGATGCATGGCGGTGAACTTCTTTGGCACTGTGGAAGTCACGAAGGCATTTTTGCCTCTTCTTAGGAAATCCAAGGGGAGGCTGGTGAATACGAGCAGCATGGCAGGTGAGTCAGCCTTTGCCCCATGGTGATGGGTGTCTGACACAAGATGGGGCTCACTGTATTCTTTGCGGCTGAACAAGAAAGCAGGGAACGGAAAGGCTGGGCTGGGTCAGGATTATGAATAGTCACTGTTGACCTTAATAGGACAGGACCTTTCTTTCCTTTCACATCCTTTCACGTACAAACTCTTATCTGCCCTCCGACTCATCTATGCATTACTGGGGATTTAGGGTTCTTACATATCTTCACAACAGCCGAGCCAGGATGCGCCATTGGACCGTCTGTCTCCGTTTCAAAGGACAAATAGTCGACAGCTTGGCTCAAGGGCTTAACGATCTCCCTTCCTATAAACAGTGTCCATGTGTGGGATGCCATACCCTTTCTTCCAGGACAGACATTTTCAAACTGGGATTCTTCAGGGCCTTACTCAGCTTTGGGAAACATCCGTGGGATTGTCTTTCGGGTCACTGCATGGGTGAGAGGGCAGCCAAAGGGATGGGCTCTGGATTCCAGGATCCTGCCTTCAAACAGAGGAACGCTACTCTTCGCTGTCGGATCAATGAACTCGGAGTAATATTTTCTTAAATAAAGAGTATAAATCGTAGCTTTTTTTTGTTTGATTGGTTCTTGTGTTTTTGTTTGTTTGTAATGTGAATAATGGTTCTGGAAGAATTTCTTTTAGGGGGATTCTTTGTATTTTCTCGGCAATTATTGTTTTGCCCGTCGTGTTCCCTTTCCGGCTCTGACTCTGTAACTTCCTTGAACCTAACTGCCGTGTGTCTTTGTTTGGAGTCACTGGATGGCCTGAGGCATAAGCAAGGGAGAGAGGGAAAGAGGGAAGGAAGAAGGGGGCAGTGAGAGAGAGAGAGAGAAGATTCCTCCAGGATGGTTAGGAGCAATGAGTATTACATCTTAACTTGTATGAGAACCTCAAAGCATTTCCAACCCCTTGCCACCTTGCTAAAGCAAATGAATTCCAAGGAAACTCAGGTGCAGTATTTTATCCCTATCTTTGTTCTGAACTTAGCTCTACATAGTGACCTCTGTGGAAGTTTCCTCCTTTCTCAAGTCCTTGAAACTGTCTGGTACGTCTGGGAAAGTCTAATTTATTCAGCAAATACTTATTACTAATAAAATAACCGATCTTCGCCTTCTCCTTGGCATATCGACAAGGATGATTTTCCTCTTTTCTCTCTTTGTTCTCGACTTTGAGCAGCTTCTTCATGCATAAGATTTTACTTGAGTTGTCGCTAACGTACAGAGTATGTGCTTTAGGCCTAGTGTTTGGCATATAGTAGCAGCTCAATTAATAAATGAAGAAATGCAAGCGTGTGACTGAGTGAAAAATGAAAAACAGATGAATGGATGGGGAGCAAAGAACTTCCATTACAGAGGATGCCCGTTCATATGTCTTCAACTTGGCCTCTAGAGGACTTTCCAAGCCGGAATTTCTTACTCTGTTGTCATACATTCGCAGTGAAGGGAAGTTTTGAGTGTTCAAATAAATCCACATCTCGCTCTTATTCCCACCCTCTGGTTGTGCAAATGCTTTATACTGAGCCTTGCTATTTTCATCCCATTTTCTCCGGATCATCATCAAGTTAACAAGTCCGAAACGAAACCTGCTGCCAGCCATTCCAAGCTTGCTCTCCTGAGTTCTTTCTGTCCTCTGGTCTTTCGTGTTCCAGGGTTTGAGCCTTCTTGGACAAGCTCCTCCCTGTGTCTGTCTCTCCTTTCTCCCACTCAATCACCAAGATGTTTGGGGTCCCCCCTTATCACATCCAGCTTTGAACTCTTATATCACAGAGAAACTCTAGAAACAAGTTCATTTGCAGGACTCAGGATCCACGCAAGGCATTTTATGAAGTTGTTAAAACAACAGCAAGAAATCACAAGAGATTGGAGACACAGGTACTCAAAAGGGCAGGGAGTTGGTACCAAGACAGAATGATGACAGTTTCTCTCTGTATTAGTTTGCAAGGCTGCCATGGAAAATACTACAGACTGAGAGGCTTAAACAACAGAAATTTCTTTACTCACAGTTCTGGAGGCTGGAAGCCCAAGATCAGGGTGTCAGCAGGGTTGGTTTCTCCTGAGGTCTCTCTTCTTGGCTTGCAAATGACCACCTTCTTGCTGTGTCCCCACATGGTCATCTCTGTGTGTGTGTGTTCACATTTCTGATGTCTCTTCCTCTTATAAGGATGCCAGTCATACTGAACAAGGGTACCCCACCTTATGACCTCTTTTAAACTTAATCCCTTCTTTAAAGGTCTATCTCTAACACAGTCACATTCTAAGGTCCTGGGGGTTAGGACTTCAACATATGAATTCTTGGTGGGGAGCACAATTCAGCCCTGACACCCTCATTGATGAAGAACAAAGGAATTCAGCAGAGAACACAATGAGGGAGACTCCCTAGCACTTACTGGAGAGTTTTGTGAAATAATATAAAAAAGATTTTGAGCAAGAAAAGAAAAGCTAGAATGTAACACAAAGATTAAGAAAGTCAAGGGATGTGTAAAAGGCAACATATAACCAACAAATTCACAGAGATTAACATCCAATGTGATACTGACTCGATGATGTATCACTTGGCAAAATTAATATCATAGCAATTTTGGAAAACGTGCTTATTTGGGAGTTCATCACTGTTATTCTCCTCATTTAGAAGCAAGGAGCAGCGAGGGAGGGAGAGGCAGTCAGTCACTACTAAGGGTTCTCCAAAGGGAGCGCATGGCTGCCCTGACCCGTCAGAATGTCTTGAGACTGGCACCTCTGTCACCTTCTGAACTGACAAGAATTGTGGTGGTAGAGATTTATCATGGAATTTGTACCAGCCAGGAAAGGCTGAGCTGGAATTGATAACTGTCTTCCAATTATTCCTTGCCGCGGAACAAATAACTCTGAAAAAACTACCGCAGGCTGCTGTGAGTAGGCAGCTGGTCTGGTGGGGAGAATAAGGACCCCCCAATGACATCCACATCCCAATCCCTGGTTACCTTATGTGACAAAGCGGACTGTGAAGATGTAATGGCATGAAAGACCTTGATGGGGAGATTATCTTGGCCTATCTGGGTGGACCCGATGCAATCGCAAGGTCCTTGTATGACGGAGGCAGGAGGGTCAGAGGCAGAGGCAGACTGGGAGACGGTACTGAGCTGGCTCTGGAGATGGAGTAAAGGGTCTTGAATCAAAGAATGCTGGAGGCTTCTAGAAGCTGGAAAAGTCAAGGGAACTCATTCTCCCCTGAAACCTCCAGAAGAAACAGAGCCCTGCTGACACCTGGATTTTAGCCCAGTGGAATTTTTGACCTCCAATGTGTAAGATAACAAATTTACATTGTTTAAGCCACTAAGTTCGTGATAATTTGTTACAGCAGCAATAGGAAACTAATACCTCTGGTTGAGTTAGATATCAGATCGGATACCTCTGGGCCCATCCCAGTTTCTTTACAGGTGGGGTGCATCCACCCTTTCTCCATGTTCAACCCCCTCCCCAATATTGATATTCCTTCCAATATTCAACGTGGGCCGTCACATCAAGGCTCACTCTGCCCCAGGCCTTCCAAGCACTCCTGGGGGACATCCAGGCAGATATCCTTCTTTGCAAGGCATCGGTTCTTGCTACAATGATAATCGCATGCTTTACAATCTCAATTTACTTTTCTCTAATCTTTAGTTATCTCTGATTTATAACATATCACATGCATCTCATTACTTATCCCAAAGATTTTCCTTTTCCCCAAATTCGAAGTCCATTCCTCCCAGTCTTATGTAACTCAGGTCCCTGTGGATATTCTCTCCTCATTCTTTACACCACGTTGAATTAACACTTAGCAGTTTATTACAACCCATGAGAGCAAACCGAGTCCAGAAAAACGTGGATTTATTAAAGTTTCTGTCGAAAGATGGAGGAGAGGGTATAGCCCATACCACAAAGCACGTTTGAATTAAAATTCCATTAGATGCTTTTCTTTCTCCTTCCAAAGGTCTTCAGTTGCTAGCCACCTCCCCGCTGGTCACCTCCCCATCCCTGTCCTTCCTGGCTCCCAAGTCTTCCCTGTCTCTTTCCTTCTCCTCTTTCCATCTCTTTTTCCTCCTGCCCAGCAGGTTCATCTACCATCCACCTGCTCTCGGCAGCTCAATGAGCAACCCCCACCCCCACTCGCACAGGATCTGCCCACCTTAGAAGGCAAGAGGGGTACAGAGCAGGAGAAAGGATTATTATGACGAATTGTGTTTGCTGATCACAGAGTGGGTTTGTCTGCTCTGTTCACCTCCCGTCTGGGACTCTCACACACAGACTGAAGCCATCCTACAGAAACGTCCCTGACTTCTTGTCTCTTCTTCCTCCTTCACTCCTCCCCTGGCTCATCCTTTCCTCCCTCCCCCTCCCAGCCAGCCCCTTCCCTCTCCCCATACCCCTCATTCCACCCCAGGGCGATTCCATCCCTTCCTCTCTGAAGGGAGCTGGGAGCCAGGAGGGTGGAGCTCTCTTCTCCCCTTCCTGGTTGGGTGACCACCATCCAGAACCCCTACAGCCATGTGGTCTCCCTAAGCTCCACTTTTCTTCCCATAGAGTGGAGGAAATATGACCACATAGGTGTGTTCTGAGGCTTAAATGAAATCATCCACATAAAGTTCTCAGCATGGTTTCTCATGTGTATATCTATGTCCTGGAGGGTATGAGTTGTTATTATTTCTATTAATGAACACTGTCCTGCATCCCTTTTATTTTTTTTCTTTTTTTTTTTACTGTGAGACAGGGTCTTACCCTGTCTCCCAGGCTAGAGTGCAGTGGTGCAATCATAGCTCACGGTAACCTTGAGCTCCTGGCCTCAAACAATCCTCCTGCCTCAACCTCCCGAGTAGCTGGGACACAGGTGCATGCCACCACCCCACCCAGCTAAATTTTTTTAAAAAATTTTTTGCAGAGACAGGATCTTGCCCAGGCAGGTCTCAGACTCCTGGCCTCAAGCGATGTTCTTCCTAAGCCTCCCAATGCACTGGAATTACAGGTGTGAGTCATTGTGCCCAGCTCTGCCCAGGTTTAATCCTGTCTCTACCCCTGACAATTGCAGGACCTCAGGCAAAGCGCTGAACCTCTGGGTTACACGTCCTCATTTTAAAATAAGGATAACAGTAATTGGTTCTTATGGGGGCTATGGAGAGATGAAATGACACTCGTTCCAACTTTAGCCTTACGCCGGGCACATAGTGAATGACACAGTAGCAGTAGTGACCCAAAGCCATCATCATGAAGTCTGGGAGAGAAGATGTGCCTCTGGCTTCTTATCCTGACGGCTGCTGGCCTCACCACCCCTGACTGTGACACCAAGTTGCCTTCCATCCTTCTGCCCCCTGTCACTCACCAATTCCTGGGCAGATAACCCCAGCAGGTCACCTCTTCCAGATCTGACCACGTTTATTCTGGGAGATTTTCTCTACCATAGTAACATGTTTTGCATCCTCTCGCACAAATCCCAGCAAGGCAGTTGGATAAATATTTAACTGGGGCTCAGAGGAATCGGGAGGCAGCTCTTTGATCGATTGTACAAAGGGCAGTTGGAAAATCTTTCTGTTTGAGAGGTCTAAGAGCTTTTTCTGGCCCGTTTTCCTCTTCAGAAATCGCAGAGTAAACACTTACATGCTGTGCTTGAATGAGAACAGTTGAAAACAAACCCTTCTAAAATGACTCAGGCCTCAGGGATTTTGAGACAGTCGTGGTTTGAATTTTGCTCTTCAATCACTAGCCTGGTGACCTGGGGCAGGCCATCTCACTTATCTATGCCTCTATTTTGTCATCTGTCAAATGGGGGTGATGTAGTACCCGAGTCTAGGGCAATGCTTCTCGACGTCAGCATTACTGATATTTTTGTGGGGGGAGGATAATTCTTTCTGTGGGAGACTGTCCTGTGCATTACGGGGTGTCTAACAGCATCCACGCCTTCCACCCATTAGATGCTACTAGCACCCACCCCCAGTTGTGACAAATCTTCAGACATTGCACATGTCCAGTGGAGGGCAACATCATGCCCAGCTGAAAACCTCTGGTCTTGGCTGTTGATTTAAATGCATGGTGGGTTCTGAGGGCTTAGCGTAGTTACTGGCACATGGAAAGTACTCTAGTAAAATGAACTTCTTTACTTAGAGATAGTAATAATAGTTGTCTACCACATCGAGCTGTTTAAAATACATTTAAAGTACTTTATACCAAAGTAAGAAACCTTGGAGATTCTTATAAGTCTACAAATTAAAAGGACCGAATAGAGTTGGCAGTTTCAGCCGTGAGCCTTGTCTCCACCCAGAGTTGATGGTGGAATTTTTCCTGGACTTTTTCTTGCCCAGAAAAGTTGCCTTAAGGGAATCCTTTGGCAAATCATTCAGCCAGTTCCTCGGGTGCTCAGGGGCACGACAGGAAGCCAACGCCGAGGTCTTCGCCAACACTCTCCAGGGCTCTTGAGGGCGAGGGAAAGGGCTTAGAACAAGATTGAGTGAACTTCTCCACTCTGGTTGTGTTAGATGTTTACATGCCTAAAATCACTTAACTCTAACATTTGTGAGATGCAGTTAATTAATTTTCTAGATCAAGCACTCTGTAGCCTGGGCTCGTATAGCCGGTGAGTGATGGTGTCACGGTTTGAACCCAGGTCTTTTCTACTCCAAGTCCTATGGTCTTCACACCTGTGCAGGCACAGAAGATCATGTCAGGCAAGCAGGAGACATAAATACAAACTGTAACTCTCGTCTGTTTATATGATGAGTAAGAAGTGTTAGCAATTTAGAACTATCTCTTACACCAGTGCTTCTCAAACACTCATGTGCGTGGTAATCGCCTCGGGGTCTTGTGAAAATGCAGACTCTGACCACCAAGTTGTTCTGGGTGGGGCCTAAGATTCCACATTTTTATAACTATTTCCTAAGTGACGTTGGTCCTAATGGTCCCTGGACCACACTTTCAAACTTCAGCTGCGTCAGAATCACCAGGAGGGCTTCTAAAAGCACAATTGCTAGAAATCAAAACTGCAATAAGATTAACACACTAACATGGCTATAATGAAAAACAAAACAAAACAGAAAACAACACATGTTGGTGAGGATGTAGAGAAATTGGAGCCCTCATATACCACTGGTGGGAATGTAAAATGGTTCAGCTGCTGTGAGTTAAATTTGGCAGTTTAACTCACTAAGTTAAACATGACTACTGTGTGAACAAGCAATTCCACTCCGAGGTATATACCTAAGACATAGAAAACAGATGTGCAAATAAAAACCTGTACATGGATGTGCATAGCAGCATTATTCATAATAGCCAAAGGTGGAAACAACCCAAATATCCATAAATGGATCATTGGATAAATAAAATGTGGCATCTCTACACAAAGAAGTATTATTGAGCCTTAAAAATGAGTGAAGTACTGATACCTGCTGCAATGTGAATGGACCTCGAAAACATGATGCTAAGCATGATGAAAGCATGGGCAGAGAGAGGGGGTCTCCTCAATTTTTTTATAAGCTTTAAAATGGTAACTTTAAGTCCTCCATTTTTAGCCCACTGCCAACAATATACCACAATGTCAAGGAAAGACGATGACCACTAGAGTGAATTCAACAAAATGAATATTGACTTTATTCCCTTGCCAGGTAGGGGAACACAGGCCAGGGCACAAATTCACTAACTAGTTCACAGAGGCAGAAAAGATTGGGGGTGCGGTATGATTTAGAAGCGGGGGAGCATGATTTTTCATGCCTACACTAAGAAAGGATAGAAAGTTTGCAATCTAGGTCTAGGATGGGTAGAATGATTCCATAGCTCTGTACACAGTTGGTAAAGACAGGTCCTATTATTGCTTAAGTGTATTAGTCTGCTCAGACTGCCATAACAAAATACCATGAATTGAGTGGCTTAAATAACAGAAATTTATTTTCTCACAGTTCTTCAGGCTTGAAGTTCCAGATCGGGGTGCCAGCATGGTTGGTTTCTGGTGAGGGCTCTCTGCCTGGCTTGGAGAGACCTACCTTCTTACTATATCCCCACAGGGCCTTTCCTCAGTATGTGTGTAAGAAGAGAGAGAAAAGTCTCTGATGCCTCTTCTTATAAGGACACTGATTCTATCAGATTAGGGCCCCATCTTTTGAATCTCATTTAACCTTAACTACTTTCTTAGAAGGCCCATTTTCAAATACAGCTATCCTGGGGATTAGGGCTTCAGCATGTGAATGTGGGGGGAACACAAACATTCAGTCCATAACAAGGAGTGTTCTCTTAAGTCATCCAATAACAGATCACTCAAAGTATTTCAGTAATAATAGATAAGTAAATTATACAGATCTGCTATACGATATTGTGCCTACCATTAACAACATTGTTTCGTACACTTAAAAAATCTGTTAAGAGGGTAGATCTCGTGTTGTGTTTTTACCATGATAAAATTTAAATTTAAATTTTAAAAAATAGAGAATAGACCTGACAGACAATGAAGGTACATAAGGTCAGGAAGGGAGGAAGCCTTGCGACACTGTGGCTTCTCGTCAGCAAGTCTTGGGCACCTACACTTATCTCATCTTGTGCCATCAGGGATTTGAACACTAATATAAAACATTAACAGCAAGGCTGGATCTATGAGTTTGAACCATTATAATACTGCCACTTTGTAGGTAAGAAATGGTCTAATATTGGCAATTTTGCAGGGTTCAACATAATATAAAAGACACATGTGTCTTAAATGTTTGGCCCAAAGCATGTTTTTTTGTTTGGATTTATGATGTGGAACATGATCTTCTCTTACCATACTATGTGTCATTCTTATTGTCTTAGTCTGCTTTGTGCTGCTCTAACAGAATATAGCAGACTGAGTAATTTATAATGAACAGAAATTTATTGGCTCGCAGTTCTGGAGGCTGGGAAGCCCAAGATTGGATTGAGGGACTGCCATCTGGCAAAGATGTTCTTCGTAAGGCATCTCCTCCCCAGGTGACAGCATTAATCCATTCACTCTGCCCTCGTGGCCTAATCATCTCTCATTAGGCTCCACCACCTAACTCTGTTGCATTGGGGATTAAGTTTCCAAACACATGCTTTTTGGGGAACGCATTCGAACCATGGAACTTATGTCATCCTTGAGGCAGTACATCACTGTGAAAGCTCATGTTCACAAATATGCAAAAAACCCCCTAATGTAATAGTTCCAGAGATAGTGTTCAAAAGAATCACTTGCATTGGTTTTATTTTTGGGGTTTTTTTTTTGTTTGTTTGTTTTGAGACGGAGTCTCACTCTGTTGCCCGGGCTAGAGTGCCGGGGCGTCAGCCTAGCTCACAGCAACCTCAAACTCCTGGGCTCAAGCGATCCTCCTGCCTCAGCCTCCTGAGTAGCTGGGACTGCAGGCATGTGCCACCATGCCCAGCTAATTTTTTCTATATATATATTTTTTTAGTTGCCCAGATCATTTCTATTTTTTTTTTAGTAGAGACGGGGTCTCGCTCTTGCTCAGGCTGGTCTGGAACTCCTGACCTTGAGCAATCCACCTGCCTCGGCCTCCCAGAGTGCTAGGATTACAGGCTTGAGCCACCGCACCTGGCCCTGCATTGGTTTTAAATGCACATTCTGTTTCAGTAGGTTTGGGTGGGTCTTAGCAATTCACATAATAAACAAATGCAGCTGGAGAGTCTGAAGCTACTGCACTTATTATGCTAAGAAACACTGAACATATGGAGCCATTTGGGCTATTAAGATATTGCTGTGAAAAACTTGAGTAGCACTAAAAACAAGAAGCCCTTATATAGAGCTTACTTTGTGTCAGGCACTATTCTATTATTCATTCATTTAACTTTCACAACAACCCTATGATGCATGTATACTATCATTATTCTTAGTTTACAGATTAAAGGGCAAAGGCACATAAGCATTAAGTAACTTTCCTGCCATTAATCAATGGCAGAACTGGGATTTGAACGCAGGTAGCGTTAGCTCCAGAATCCAGATCTAACCACTGCTCTCCGCTGACCTGCCTTCTACCTGGCCAACCTTCACCATCTTCATGGAGAAGTGAGAACTTGGGCTAACCCCCAAACTATTATAACAGTGTGACTTTGAACACGTTGCTTTAACTCCTTTGGTCTTTCTTACCAGTATAAATAAGGAGTTGGGTTTCAAACACTAAGATTTTATGAAACAACACTCAGTTACATAAAAATCAACTGGTCATCTGTGGCAAGAAGGGAACCAGTTTAATGAGGGCCTGTTTAATGCCAAATGTCCTAGTAATATTTGCATCAGTTAACTCTTTGTTTTTAGTGACAGGATCAAACCTCAGATTATCTTAAACCAAAAAATGCACAAGGAATTTATTAACTCACCAATTGGCCAGGTCCAAGTTTTAAGATGAGATCACTGTGATATTTCCCCACCTCCAATCTCCATTTCCATTTCTTCTCCAGCCCCTTCCTCCCTGTTTCTTTCCATATGATTTTCTCTACTTACCTTCTCCTATGCCGTAGAAAAACGGTCCCTAAGAGCTCTGGTCTTCCACCAATAATGGTGTGAAAATGCCCTTAAGTAGCCAGAAATAAACAGTAAAACCGTCTCTTCTCCACCATCATTCTGTTTCCAAGAAAGACTCTGGCTCAGTTTGGGTCACGTGCTCGCCCTCAACCCAATCTTCATGTCTAAATGATGGTGGGCTATGATCGGCTTTCTCCCTTAACGAGAGGGACAGAACATCGGCCGACAGCCTTCCCAGAGAGACAAGGAGATGAGGATAAGTGTATCTCAAAAGGAAATTACATGGACCAGACCAAAGTTTTAATAATAATGTAAGAATAATGATGAAAATCGACGTGAACTGTTCTAGTTCAATGCCCATGCTCTTTATTTTTAATTGCAATTTTTAATGAGGTAAATATAACCTGAAGTTGTAAGGAATAGGAGAGATCTTATATACCCTTTACCTAGTGTATCTCCATGGTAAGATGTTGTAAAACTCTAGTGCAATATTACCGTATATTGACATTGAAACAATCCACCAACTTTATTCCAGTTTCCCCGGTTTGATATGTATGTGTGTGTGTGTGCATTTGGTTCCATACAATTTTATCATCCCATGATCTTTTTAATTATGTCGTGTGGCTTTCAAATAATTGAGACTAGACAGCCAAATTCAAAACATGGTTTGAAAAGTGAGGAAGACGGGGTGCTAGAAGCAGCCCGCGAGCACGCAGCTCTGAAGGAAAAGATGGTAAATTGTAGGCAGATGTCTACCTATGGGTAGCTTTTCCCAGAAGGAACAATGTGAAACCCCAGAGAAGCAGGTGTGAAGGAGAAGGTGATGGGCAATTCGTTCGACAAGACCCAAGAGCTCTATGGGGAGGCATCTACACATGGGGAGGATTAGGATAGAGCACCGGGGCGCCATGCTCACCCTGCAGGCACTGTGGCCGAATTGTGACTGGGCTCCCTCCACTGCCACAGACCTTGTCTGGACTGACAGAGGACATGCTTAGAGTCTGGGCAGAGTCATTGCACTGGAGAACAGGCACAGTAAGGATCTAGCGTTTTCAGATCCCGGGTTTCTATAGCTGGCGCCATCCTGAGCTCTCAGGTGTGCGGCACCTGGTCTGCGTGGACTCAGCTTTGCAGTAGCAGCCTTCATATCGCCTCCACTGGGCTGGGGAGGGAGCAAACTGAGCGGACACTCCCCTGAGTTGTATCCTGTGACTAGGAGCCAGGGGGGTCTGAGCCGAGGAGTTGCCTCAGGCAACATAGGCTCACCTGGGGAAGCACTGGGCAACTGCCTCAGTGGGACCTGGGGGGTGGGGAGGACTCCATGGTCCCTGGGCCGCTGGAACGGACCTCCACCTGTGCAAATTGCCATCTGTGGCCCCAAGCTGGCGGAACAGCCTGCTGCCTGTATGGGCCCCAGTTCCAGCTCTGAGGCTCTAAGGCCAGAGCCTGAGGGCCCATCCCTGTGGTTCCAGAGTTCCTTCCAGGCCTGGGACACTGTCCCTGAGATTCTAGCGCTGGATCTGGACCCCAACACCCTACCCCTGAGTCTCCACCACTGCTGCTGGGCCAGTAGAACTGCCCCAAGGCCCAATGTCCCGCCAGGGACCCCCCAGGCTTCAAGCCACCATTACACCTGGACCTAGTTTGAGCAAATGCCCGCAGCACAGGAACCCATGACCACTGCCTAGATAGCGTCACCCAGCTGCCACTGTCACCTCTGCAGGAAGACCCCAGGCAGAGCAATCCCCACAATGCCAGCCTCCATGGAGAGGGTCTCACCCATCCCCCAACTTCAACTTCCTGCAACTATCTGGGGAACGACCCCCAAACCTGTACAAAGATCATCCAGTGCTGGCTGGAACTGTGGCAATCACAGGTGAACAGGACAAAACGGAACAGGTGCACTGCAAGCTTTTGGTACACACACCCCTACCCTGCCGCGTCAACACTCCAGAGGAGGGAAAAAGCATTATCTAGGGACCTCCCCTTCTTCTAATCAAGGAGAGTTCCCAGCAAAGGAGATCAGGTGTCCTGCAACTGTAGCCAAGAAGAGGGGATTCAGATGATAAGAAACTGTTACAGCAGGTGTCACAGTGGGTGGTCCCGAGGACAAACCGAGCTGGCACACTGAGAGTCGGAGAATCAAATTTTGTTGGCCGGCAGGCTCAGAGGGCTCTCACTACCAAATTCTGAGCCCCGTCTACTCGATTTTTCCCACTTTCATTAAGTTGGGGTGGTCTGAGGGGTGGGGTCTCAGGTGGCTAATGTACCACCAGGTAATAGGTTAGTTGATGTGTCAGGTAATAGGTTTAGTGTTATGTTGATGCACCAGGTAATAAGTTAGTATTATGCTGATGTGGGTCTTCCGTGAGGGATGGGGGTGGGGGGGGTCTCAGGTGGCTGATGTGCCAAGTAATAGTTGGGGGTTTTCCTTATCAAAACCAGCAAAAGAACCCTGGAAACATGAATAAACGAAACAGTTTGACACCCCCAAGGGATCACAAGGGATCACAATGGTATAGTAGTGGACTCCAACCACAAGGAAATTGCTGAAATGACAAAAATGGAATTCAGAATATGGATGGAAAATATGATGAATGGAATTGAAAAGAAAGTTGAAAATCAACCAAAGAAGCCAAAAAAATATTTCAGGAAAACGAAATACGATGAAAAACGTATGAAATACGATGAAAAACGATGAAAAATTCGCTAAAGTGCTAGACAACATAAGAAAGGATATATATAATAGAACTTAAAGAAATGAAAGAATGATTTAGGGATTTTCAAACTACAGCAGAAAGCAATGTGAGACTCTGTCTCAATAAAACAAACAAACAAAAAGACTATAAGGTGATGACATAGGCTTCCCTTTAAAAAATGAGCCTTAATAAATGTTAGATGTGGGTATGAGCCATTTTGTGGACTCAAATTCTCACACTGAATACTTTAACTGTTGCAGTAGGACTCAGGGTGAGAGTGCTCAGGGCTAAGAAACTATTTTCCCATGGATGGGGCATATCTAACTAGAAGAATGAAAGAGACCTTAGCAGGGGAAAGGTATCAATTGCAAAATGCTGACGTAAAGAGAACAAAAAAACAAGCACAAACCAGAGACAAGTTTGGCTTGGTGAGAAACACCATGGGCTGAGACAGCTGGTGGAACCAGGATATGTGGCAAAGTAAAACCAGGGTGCGCTGGAGTTCTTCCTCCCTTCCTCAAACAACTGAGCAAATGTTGGGGGCGGGGGCAGCAGGAAATTAGGCAGAGTAAAATAATCATAAAATCATCCCTGTCTTTTGCTGAGATGTCCATGGTCTCTTGAAGTGCAGTGGCTTCTTCTTTTTAATTTTTTAAAAAATAGAAATATGACTGATATATACTAAATTGCTCATAAAGTATACAATTTGATACATTTGAACATATTTGTATGCCCATGAAATCCTCACCACAATACAGTGTACATGTCCATCATCTGCAAAAGCCTCCTCGTCTCCCTCTTCAATCCCTCCCTCATTCTCCTTCCCACCTGTATTAGTTTGCTAGGGCTGCCATTAACAAAATAGCATAGATTGGATGGCTTAAATGGCAGAAATTCATTTCTCACCATTCTGAAGGCTGGAAGTCTGAGACCAAGGTAGCGGCATGGGCAGGTTTTGGTGAGAGCTCTCTTCCCGGTTTGCAGATGGCTATGTTCTCACTGCGTACTCAAACGGTAGAGAGGTGGAGAGGTGGAGAGATGGAGAGGGAGGGAGGGAGAGAGGCAGAGAGAGCTCTCTAGTGTCTATTTTTAAAAGGGCACTAATCCCATCATGGGGGCTCCACTCTCATGACTTAATTACCTCCCAAAGTTCCCATGTGATAGTACATCTTTGAATACTATCACACTAGGGGTTAGGGCTTCAACATACGGATTTGGGCACACACAATTCAGCACCTCCACTCTGCAGGTAACCACTGATCTGTTTCTCTCACTAGAGATGAGTTTGCATTTTCTAGAATTTTACACGAATGGAATCATAACAGAGAGTACATACTTGTTTTTGTTTGGTTCTTTCTCTCACCATAATTATTTTGAGACATTCATGTTGTTACATATATCAAGTTCATTCCTCTTGATGGCTTAGTTGCGTTCCTTCCTATGGCTGTACCATTCACCCAGTGGATGCTTCTTTGACCGTGGAAATCTTTGCCAAGACTGGGAGCCCTGATGTCATGAGACTCCCTCAGTACTGTGAGCCCTCACTGTCTTCACCCCTTCACAATGTCAGTGTCTTCCCAATGAAGCCCACCAACAATGCATCTGGATTCATTTCCTAGGGCTGCTGTAACGAATTATTGTAAACTGAGTGGCTTCAAACAACATAAATTTACTCTTCTGTAGTTCTGGAGGCCAGAAGTCTAAACTGAGATGTTAGCAGGGCCGTGCTCCTTCCGAAGGCTCTAGGAAAGCACCTATCTGTTCCTGCCTCTTCCAGCTTCTGGTGGCCCTAGATGTTTCTTGGCTTGTGGCAGCAAAACCCCAATCTCTGCCTCCATCTGCACATGGCCTTCTCTGCTGTGTCTCTGTGTGTCTTCTCCTTTTCTGTCTCTTTGTAGGACACCCATCAATGGATTTCGGGCCTATCCCAATCAGGGATGATCTTATCTAGAGATCCTTACCTGAATTACATCTGCAGAGAGCCTTATTCCAAATAGATCACTCTCATTTTCTGGTTTCCCTAGATCCTGCCTTTTATAGCATCTTCCTTACAGCTGGTCCAAGAACAAATCCAGTTTAGGGCTCCATCACACTAGCTTCTAAGCCAAATGTGATTTAGGTGGGATAAAGAGCATCTGCACCAGCCCTACCATAAGACCTTCATCACACTCTCTTACAGAGATGCCTCATAGTTCCCCATGGTGTGTGTCATTTCCCACTGCAACAAGTATGAAGCTCAGTTTGTTCAATTACAGGTGCTGTAGTGGGTTGAATAGTGGACCATCCCTACAGAATGTATGTCCACCCGGAACCTAAGAATGTGGGCTGGTCAGGCTGGAAGATCATGGACTGGTGGGCAGATACTCTTTTGTCTTTCCTAAATCACATTTTGTTTAGAAGTTGTGCAAGATGGAGCCTTAAACTTGGTTTGCCATTGTACCAGCTGTGATGGGGGGCTGAGGAAGGCAGTAGCAAATGAAGCCACATCATGGGAATAGCCAAGAATGTGTACTTTCCTGGGCACAGAGGCCCTTGTCTGCCTTTGTCTGCCTTAATCACTGGTATTAATGCCAGTTCCTGGCATACAGTAGGTGCTGATTAATATTTGTTGGATGAAAAAATGAAAACACCAGACTTAAGTTTTTTCCTCTCATTGTTCCCATAGGAGGGGTCCCCTTAAACCAGCTGGCAGCCTATGGTTCGTCAAAGGCGGCTCTGACCATGTTTTCATCAATTCTGAGAAAAGAGCTTTCGGAATGGGGAGTTAAAGTCGCTGTCATCCAACCTGGAGGCTTCCGAACAAGTAGGTCTCTGAGCCCCACAGTGTTCATCCTGGAAGGGGTCCGGAAGGTCCTCCCGGTCTGACAGAGCACACACGGAACCCCTTCATGTTGTCAAAGGCGGACACAGTCAGACATTAGCTAAAATGGCAAAAACAGATTTTGCTCAGTAATCACTAATAGTAGGAAAAGAGGTGAGCTCCATTCTGATTTGTGTATTTTAAGAGAAGAATGAGAGAGTGGGGAGAGCAGGCCTCAGTAGAGTCTAGCAAGTGGTAAAGCACAAAGGTAAAGCCAGTGTCAACGCGGTGGGACCAGTGGTGTCTGTCAGTTGCCTGTTACGGAAGTCAGGATTCTATCCTCCCACAGAGACTGGGACACCGAGGGCTTTTCCTTCATGATGATTCCATGTCAAGAGGAATGGCTCTCAGGTCCTTGAGAAGAAAGATACTTCTGAGTTGCAAGAGATACATGTTTACAATTGTGAGTTCTTAGTGAGTTCTCCAAGAAGGAGAGGTCAGGGGTGTGTTAGCTGGAACACACCCAGGGTTGGCAGGGTTGGGCCTTCTTAGACAGGCATTCTGGTGAGTGGCTGATGTCATCCTTAGGCTGCTGGGGGCTACATTAGAGTTTGGTCTGGTCTCTTAGCACAGGTTATGTGTCCAGAGTTCTTCAGTTGTCAGTGTCTACCCAGGAGGGGTTGGGGTGGGCAAGCCTCTTCTAAGAAGCAAGAAGCAAGTGCCAGGTTCTTTAGTGTTTGGCTGTTCCCTGCTTCCATCCACAAAAGAATTGCGTTCGTTGGCTCGTAAGGCATAAGCAAGCAGGGATCATGCTAAGTTAGAGCCCAGGTCCCCTGGTGTCTACATGGAACAGGACCTTTCTAGGACTCACGCTCCCATCCTCAATGGCAGGGTTTTATCTGAACTTTGGGAGCACAGCTTCAAAATGGTCCTAACTAACTCTTACCAGTGCCCCTCTCTTCCCATGTATAATCAATTAGCTGCATATCAAGTTTGTTTATTTAGGTTTAGAGCTTATTTTCACTTAAAAGTTTGCACAGATACCTGGGTAACATTTATTAGTCTCTCATTCCCATTGGACAAGATGATTTCTTTTCCCCAAATATTTGGAAACAATATTTTTCTCCTTTCCTCTGAAGAATGTGACCTACCTCCCCTCCATCCTGGCAGGAGATGGCCATTTTCTCTACTCCCTCCCTGAGTATCTGAACTCTGGGCAGAGGCAGACTACTCTAAGGTTCGGTCCTTAGTTCTGGGCCATCAAACATTTAATTGGTGATTTAAGTGAAGACGTGAAAAGCCATGTCTAATTTAAGACCACAAACTGGGAAGAATCGCTAATGTACTAAAGAACAAACCCTAAAGGTATTAATGTCAATCCAAATGCATGAGATAAAAATCTAAAAAAAAAAAACAACATTGAACTTTTGGCTTGAAGCATTTGATAGCTGGGAGCCTCTTAAGGTTGTGGGGGAGGTGCAGGAGAAAAGGACATTGGTCACACGGGTGGAGAGGCTGGACTGGGGCAGCAAACATGGAGAGAAGAGGAATTCTTGAGAGCAGTTTCCAACTTGGGGACTCCCTGGGTGGGGAGGATAATTGAGGGGAGTTGATGGGGAAGCGGAGTGGGTCAAAGATGAAGCCAAATGTGCTAACCTGAGAGGCTGGGATACAGAGAGAGGAAAGTCAGTTAGGACCATTTTTAAGCTGTGCTCCCAAAGGTCACCAGGATGGTGGGGGATTTGAAACCAGATCCCTAGGGGCATCCCCTGGGTTCTTTCTTTTGTACAAGACTTCCCCCAGTTTAAAGTAATTTGATGAGCTTGCTGAGGGTAAGAGACCAGAGATCAGAAGACAGAACTAAAGTTTGGAGGATGCCACTTCATATTTATATTTATTTTATTCTTTTTTTTTTTTTCTTTTTTGAGACAGAGTCTCACTCTCTTGTGTGGGCTAGAGTGCTGTGGCGTCAGCCTAGCTCACAGCAACCTCCAACTCCTGGGCTCAAGTGACCCTCCTGCCTCAGCCTCCCGGGTAGCTGTGACTATAGGCATGTGCCACCGTGCCCAGATAATTTTTTCTATTTTTAGTTGTTTGGCTAATTTCTTTCTATTTATGGTAGAGACGGGGTCTCCCTCTCACTCAGGCTGGTCTCAAACTCCTGAGCTCAAGCAATCCTCCCGCCCCAGCCTCTCAGAGTGCTAGGATTACAGGCGTGAGCCGCCATGCCCAGCCTCATATTTATATTTAATTGAAGGTGGGGCCAAGAAAAGGAAACTTTAGGGACACAGACAAGGAGCTTCTGAAAACACTCAAAGACATATACCATATTTTTAGTGACCTATAAGAAAAATAGCTAAAACATATTACATGGGTCATCTAAAAGACCGCCAAGTCTTAAATAGTAGAAAGAATAGTAGAAAAGAAAGTAAATAAATAGTAGTAGAAAATAGTAGAAAAGAAAGTTTTCCTGGCAACATAAGTTTGCAAACGAGGCAGAGACAGGCTCTGGTGTGTATCAAAGGTGATCTCTCTTTGAAGAGGGAAAGGGCAGGTTGTGTTTTATGCCTCACAGGGTCCATATTAAGCAACACAGTCACACATATTCAGCAGGTTTGGGAGAAAAGCTATACATATTTATGAGAGGTGTCGAGTGCATGTATGATGGCTAGATATACATCCCTTGTTCACTTTGGGGTGGGGTTTTAGCAACAAAATGAGGTGGAATTTGGCTCTTTACAACAAAAGGTGAACTGCAGGACACAAAGACAGGGTGTGCAATCTCTATAAGCTGGCTACAACAGGCTCAAGGTCTACAGTTGCTTATGGGGAAAGAATATTTGTAAGGCTGGTCCTCTGTCCAATCAGAGTTGTAGTGGTCTGGTTGTAAATCAGTTAGGAAGGGTCTCATAATTTGCCTAATGTTACCGAGAGCTCAGCACTTGTCCCCCAGGTCACATCAGAAGAACAAGGACAAGTGGTTTGAGGAAAAGGAAAGAGAAGTTTATTAATTTGCCAGCAAATGAGGAGGTTGGCAGACTTCCATCTTAAAGTACCAACATCCTGCCTCTGAGCAGGAATACAGAGCTTTTAAAGGGAAGATTTTCAGCTTCAGTTTATTGCTGTTCAACTACAGTTAATAGTTCTGATTCATCCCATCTTTGGCTAAGACAATCTCATGTCCTCTGCCCAGGCCCAGAAAATTCCCTTGAGCCATCTCCTGCGGTACTAACAACAAAGGACACTCCCCTGCTCCTCCCCACCACTGGCCTGAGGCAGGAATGCAGGTTTTAATTCCCAAAAGGAGTGGGGAACGTTTTAGAGAGACAGAAAACATTTTTACCTTTTTTCAGGCATTCCCCCTGTTACACTAATAGGTCCTATTGTTAGGGAGTTTAGCAAAAGTGTGTTTTTTTCTTGTAGTGGTAGGAATTTAGGAAGTTGCCATGCCATCTGAGCCTTTAACACTCCACCTGTAGGTACTTTTTGTCACCCCTAAAGAGAGCTTTGGGGACTCTGAACAGGGTACCCACAAGAAAGTCCATGAGGTGTTTAAAGAGAAAGGAGATGAAGAGGAAAAGGAACCCCCAGCTTGTGAAGGCAAGGACAAGGAGAGGTAGCAGGAGAAACAGTAGTTCTCGCAAACATGTTTTTCAAGACTTGGAAGCCTCCAGAGTCACTGTCAAGATAATCATTTCTTTAAATATGGTCTGTGCCTTCATGAAAAGAGAAGAGCAATTGAAAGCCCGTTTATACTTCCATGAATGTAATTGGATTTCACTGGCTTACATTTCACAGGTAGGTGCTGGCCAACACCCCCTACTCCCAGCCCTGGCACGCAGGAGTCACCAAGTTAACGAAGGTTCATCCCCACAGCAATCCAGAGCAATCATGCACTTTACAGGAGTGAGTGTGGGTGGCTGCAACCTTCTTGGAAAATAATCTGGCAGTAGCTATTAAAATTCAAAATGAATGTGCCTTTTGACCAGGAGGCAGTCTGGGGACTCTCGCCAACAGAAATAAAACCTAAGTACAAAGGGGTAGATTGTGCAAGTCTGTTTACTGTGGCATTGCTTTTAAAGGTGAAACCCAGGGATGACTGGTTGACTGAAAGCTTTTCAATGGAAAATTCTGTTGCTCTGGTTTAAATCTACAGCTATTGACCAGAAGGGAAGTCTGCAATTTATTACTAAGAAAAAAAAAAAAAAAGAAAGAAAAGAAAAGAAAAAGAAAACTTCTGGAAAATATAAATACTGTAATATAATCCTTTTTGTCTTTTTCTTTCCTGGTAAAATAAAATTAAGCCAAAGCCTTCTATTTATGTCTGTTTGTATAAGCAAGGAGGGAATGCAGAAGGGCTTGCAAAGCTGTTAGTTACCTCAGAGGAGATTCATTTTAAAAATATATACATCTCCTTATTATTCAAATGAGCAGGCATTGCTGCTACATTTTAAGTAAATGTATATTATTTAATCTTATAAAATAAGCAGGCATTGTCTCTATATTAAAATATATTTATATTTAATCGTATGTAATTTATACATTAAAATTTAAAGCTATATGTAAATTATATTAAAATTACATTTAATATATATTTTAAAGTTAAATTAAAATTATGTTTATTATATAGATAACATATTTAAAATTATGAATTTAACTTTAAATATAGAAGTAGGTATTGCTTGTTTATTAAAAATTATTTATGTGTATATGTATCTATTTACATACACTATATTACATATAGTATATATTATATTGTAGACATTATATTATATATTATATTTGATAGTTACCAAAAGGCATACTAGAATGTTAGTGGCAACAGTACTTGTAAAAGCCCCAAATTGAAAACAACACAAATGCCCATCATAGTCTAATGGATAAATAATTTATGGCATATTTATGCATAAATTGCGGCAAGGAGAGTCACCACACAATACCTGGATGAATCTCACCCACATAATGTTGAGTAAAGAAGCTGACACAAAAGAGTAAGGACCATTTATATGATGTCATTTATATAATGTTCAAAACCAGGCAAAAGGAATCTATTTTGTTAATCAGGACGGTGGTTACTGGGAAACAGGCTGAGAGGGGGACTTTGAGGCTGGGGTCTTGTTCTGTTCTTGACCTGCTTGCTGGTGACACGGGCTACTCAGTTTGTGCAAATTCAGTGTGTGCACTTTTCCATATGCAGGTTTAAAAATGATGATGAATACCACTGTAAAGCACATATTTTAAAAGGCATTTGCAAATGCCCATCCTTCCCAACAGAGGCCAGTCCACAAGCACGTGCTTCCCTGATTTGGCCTGACCTTCTCAGCCCCTGACCCTTCCTTTCCTCTCGGCCCAGGTATCACAGGCACCAGTGACACATGGGACAAGCTGGAGAAGGACCTCCTGGACCACCTCCCCGCCGAGGTGCAGGAGGACTACGGCCGAGAGTACATCCACTCAAAGCGGAGTTTCCTGCACATGATCAACACGCAGTCCTCTCCGGACTTCTCCCCAGTGCTGCGGGACATCGAGCACGCCATCTCTGCCAAGAGACCCTCCGCCTTCTACGCGCCAGGGGAAGGCTGTTACCTGTGGCTCTGCTTGGCTTCCTTTTTGCCTCCTATTGTATTTGATTATATTTCTAAGAAACTGCTTGGTGCAGCAAAGCGCCTGCCCAGAGCTCTAAGCGTGCCCACCTGGAAGGATGAGGCCATGTAGGCAGTGGAAAACCTAAAAGGAGTGGGAGATGTTATATTCTTGGCATGAAAAGGAAACTATTGAGCTTCCCATTAAAGTTGTTTCCTACTTTACATTGCCTGTGGAATTTGTCGTTCCAATGGGACCTAGTGGTGAGAAGGCTGGAGAGTAGCACTGGGAGCCGGGGAGAGTGTTAAGTGAAGACCTACTATGCACCAGGCACATTTCAGAAATTCTCTCTTCTAGTTCTTATCAGAGAACTGAGCTTGTTGGTATCTTCACCCCTACTTAATAAGTAAGAGAAAGATCAGAGAGGTTCATTGTCACACAGCTAGCAAAAATCAGACTCAGTATTCAAATCCAGGCTGCCTGCCAAGAGAGGAGGATGGGAAAGAGGGAGATGAAGAGAAAGAGAGAGAGAGGGAAGGGAGAAGAGAAGGAGTAAATGGCAAGCCCAACAGTCTAATCGACCTCCAAAACCCTCATCACTGTGCCTTAATATTCTGTAACTACTCCATCCAAGGTGCTGGATTCATTGTAAACCATCAGGACTCTGTGCGCTTCCTCTCCCTTCCTCTACCAGGAGCTCTGGAGTGAATAGGGTGAGGTCTTCCATCTCAAACAGGGTCCTGGAGACCTCTTGGCAGATCCAGGTCACTGTGGCTGGCTGGTTTGGTGTCCATAGCAACCATCACTGTTGGCTCCATCTCAGCATCCCAGGATGAAAAAGCCAGCACTATTACATGGAGAACCTCAAAGAGAGCAATGCCAGACATTGTTGGACAAAGGAGCGTGGCCAGGTGTGGCCAAAGGGAAGGGGCTGGTGGGCAGAGGGTGCACAAAGGAAACCAGAACACCTTGCTCATTGTGAACCTCTCTTTGTTCCATTTCCTTTATAGCATGTGGAGGCTCTTTTTCTATTCTCCATGGAGATTTTGTGAGAGTAGATAAAATGACAGTGCTCTGCAATTATTCCCCAAAGAAAATAAATAACCATATAGTAACATAAATATTTATGGACTATTAATGCAATATATTTTAATGACTAGTCATGATGACTTCCCAGTGGTTCTCCACCATTGTTTTACAGCAGAACAGAAATAAGAAATTAATCAAGGTTTAAGTGTTGATTTTCAATATAGGCACTTTCTGTAGATTAGTGTTGTCTAAGCCAAAGCTTCCATTTGCATGATCCAGGTGTTGTTGAAAGAGAAAACGACTTGTATAATCTACAGTCCAGAGTTTGGAAGAATACTGAGGAGGGTGTGCTTCGCTAAGAGTCAATGGTTATCAAAGTATGGTCCCCGGACCTGAAGCATTAGCATCACCTGAAGAATTGTTAGGAATGCAGATTCTCAGGAGCCACTCTAATTCTGTATTAGGTTCCTATCTATGGCTGCTGTAACAAATGACCATACACTTAGCAGCTTAAAACAGCATAAATGTATTACCTTATAGTTCTGGAGGTCCGAATTCTTACGTGTGTCTTACAAAGCTAAAATCAAAGGGTAGCAGAGTTGTGTTCCTCCTGGAATACCTAGGGGAGAATCCATTTCTTACATTTTCCATCTTCTAAAGACCTGCATTCCTTGGCTTGTGGCTGCATCACTCCAACCTCTGCTTCCATCATCACATCTCCTTCTCTGATTCTGACTCTCCTGCCTCCCTTTTATAAAGCCCTTCTGATTATATTGGGCCCACCCAGATAATCCAGGATAATTTCGCCATCTCAAAATCCTGAATTCAATCACATCTACAAGGTCCCTTTTGCCATGTAAGATAACATATTCATAAGATTCAGGGATTAGTGCACCATTATTATTGTTAAAGACCATTATTCTACTGACCACACCTACTGAGTCAGAAATGTTGGGGATACAGCCAGCAACCTATGTTGTAATAAGCCCTCCAGGTGATGCATTCACATTTGAGGACCATGACTCCAAACCATAGCATGTGAGAGACAGCTGGAGACATTAAGAGCACTGAGACATGAGTGTGGGGTCTATCTTCTGTTCTGCATCTTCCCCAGGGTTGAAAACTTTATGAGGCATGGGGAGAAGTTGCTGAATAGAGACTCAGATGAATCTGAGAATCCCAGATCAGAGAAGCTCCTGTCTTGTTCCCTGGAGGAGGGCTTCCACATTATTTTGGAGTTACGTGGAGGGAGCCAAATAAACCATAGGGTGGCCAATTTAGCCAGAGAATGACTGACAACTCATTGCCCCCTCCACCTTGTCATGGTCCATTCAGGCTGCTATAACAAAATATCATAGGCTGTGTGGCTTCTAAACGATAGAAATTTATTTCTCATAGTTCTTGGAGCTGGGAACTCCAGGATCAAGGTGCTGGCAGATTTGGTGTCTGATAAGGGCCCTCTTCCTGGTTCATAGGCTTCCTTCTTCTCCCTGTGTCCTCACATGGTGGAAGGGGAACAGGGTCTCTGGGGTCTCTTTTATAAGGGCACTGATCCCATTCATAAGGATGGAAATTCCCAAAGGCCCCACTTCTTAGTATTATTGTATCAGGGATTAGGTTTCAATATACGAATTTTGGGAGAAATAGAAACATTCAGTCCATAGCACTCATCATGGCTTCTTTGGCTTTGGGTGGGAAGGAGAAAGTCTGGAAAAGTTGCTGAGGCTCCTCAATAGAGTAGGGAAGAGAGCTTGGAATTAGGAATGAGGGTGCCTGGGGGTGGCTGAGGAGTGCTACAACAGAGGCCACTGGGTGGGCAGCCTTGAGCTGGGGCTAAAGTGAGGATGAGAAATCTCAGCTGGTGGATGATTCAAATGTGCTTTCCTCAAACCCTGGGAAAATACATCAGCCCTTAGGAACCTAGATCCTGAGGAAAGGAGCAAGAAAAAGAGACGGCAAGGTGGGAGGTGGGGGGAAACTCTTGAATTCAATTGCAAATTCATCTGGAAGACGCTGTTTGAAACCAGAAAGGACAAGTTTACCTGAAAGCATTAATAAGGGTTCAAATATATTTCAATTTTTGAACAACATATACAGTTTTTCGGAAAATAAGAGACCAAGCATGACATACAAAAGCCTTCATGCCTTGTCCATGTCTGCACAATAACTGATGTCCCTAGTTCATCATAAGAAACCAATTAAGAGTTAAGAGCAGAGTGAAGCCCTCAATACATCCACGATTCATTGTATTCTTGGGGGAAGGCTTGATGAAAAAGCGATTCAACAACGGGACCCCTGGCAAAAAGCATTTCCCCTTCTCCAGCCCTGCTGTTCTACTCCAGAGCAGGATGCAAAGTACCTTTAATACCTGGCTACACAGCATCACCTGTGAAACCCCACCCATCCCTCTTTATCTCTTCCCTTTCTATTTTCCCAGTGCTGTCAGCGGGAAAATGGACCATCCTCACAAGAAACACAGGATAAGAGGGAGGAATTAGGAAAAGCATCCAGTGAATATGTGATTTATTTTATTACACAGGGAGCTGATAAAAGGCCTACGAATAAATTTTATTATATTATTGGAATGGAACATTGAGTTTCATCAGCTTCATTATACTGGTGATAAAGCCCATGTTCTGGCATGCCAGTATGGATGGTGTAACTCTGAGAAATTCCACACAAACAGCTCTTATGGGGTGGTAGTACCTTCTGCCCACTAAAAGTCCCTGGTCCAGCTCACATATAATGTTCCACTCAGGGATTTAGGACTCCTGGACACTTGCTGCAGAGATAGGCTCAACATAAAGTGTTTCTCTACTGATTTGTCTTGCAGGCTAGTGTCTCCCTCTGAGATCTCTGGGATCATGGGTGGCCAGGCCAGAACTAGATGGGTGTTTCTGAGTCCCACCAAAATAATAAGCTGAGAATTCCATGTCAAGATACAGAAGCAAAAAGGAAGAAAGTGAGATTGGGAACGAATGGGAAGGTTGAAGATAGGGAGACCTCAATATGATAGTAGTGTGACATTGCTTACTTCTTTGCCTGCCCTGCATCCCTTCTCTTTGGATTTTGGTAAGACTGTCATTCAAGGGGCCCCAGCTCCCCACCATAGGGGTGGGCATGTGACCCAGGCTGGCCCATCATCCTATACCCTCGGCTCCAGTGATTGGTTCAGTGATGGGCACATGACTGAGAAGGGCCAAAGATTTTGGTGGGATGATTGTTAAAGGGAACCGGAAGGACAGGCGCAGTGGCTCACAGCTGTAATCCTAGCACTCTGGGAGGCCTAGGCGGGAGCATTGCTTGAGCTCAGGAGTGGGAGACCAGCCTGAAAACAAGACCCTGTCTCTACAAAAGATAGAAAAACTAGGTGGGCATGGTGACGTGTGCCTGTAGTTTCAGCTACTTGGGAGGCTGAGGCAGGAAGATCCCTTGAGCCTAGGAGTTTGAAGTTGCCATGAGCTATGATGATGCCACTGCACTCTAGCTGGGGCGACAGTGATACTGTCTCAAAAAGAAAAAAAAAAGGGAGGGGCAGTGGGAGATAAAAGGTATCCTTTTCAGCTGCTGAGCTGTAGCGTCCATGTTAAACTGAAGCTTCTAGAGCCCATCAAGTGGATAGTCTGGTAGAGAATGAAGCCAGGATAGAAGAAAATGGAACAGAACAATGAAGAAAAACCAAGGCCTAATAACACAGTTGGAGGCTCTTGACCTGCCATATCTGCAGACCTACCCTTTGGATTGATGTCCAATTTGTGTGAGCCAATACATTTTCTTCAAACTATTACAAGTTGGGATTCCATTTTTTTGTAACAGAATTAATTCCTCACAAATCTCTAGGGACAGATTCCGTAAAGAATGAGAAATAAAATAATGTTTGACAGAGAAAATGGGCAATGCCTCAATGTCCTAGTGGAAGAAGAAAGTGATGAGACTAAAGATTAAAAAAGAGGAAAGAGGTTAGGGTGGGTAATATTACCATTCAGTGACCCTCCCCCATAGAAAAGCAAATTTTTTTTTTTTTTTTTTGAGACAGAGTCTCACTCTCTTGTCTGGGCTAGAGTGCCGTGGCGTTAGCTTAGCTCACAGCAACCTCAAACTCCTGGGCTCAAGCCATCCTCCTGCCTCAGCTTCCCGAATAGCTGGTACTACAGGCACATGTCACCATGTCCAGCTAATTTTTCTATTTTTAGTAGAGACCAGGTCTTGCTTTTGCTCAGGCTGGTCTTAAAATCCTGGCTTCAAGCAATCCTTCCACCTCGGCCTCCCAAAGTGCTAGGATTATACGTGTGAGCCACCTCGCCTGGCCTATACTTAATATTTAGAATAGGGTTCAGACTAGGAGGTGGTCTGGTCAGTGCTAAATTCTATTGGGCTGTACCATAAGAAACTGATGATTGTTTTTGGCTCATAAAAGGGAATTTCTTATGGTTCAAGCTAATACATCACTATATTCTAAACTGATGGCTGTTTATTTAAGTTACTAATTAGATAAAAGTTACATTACTAAGTTAGACAAATTATTATCTGAAAGTATAAGAAGATAGAAAAAGTAAGTGAAAGTAGATGTTTATTGTAGAATGATTTTTTTTTCTATTAATTAAATGCTTTAAACAAAAAACTGTAATACCACGAACTGACAATGACCTGGTAGCATGCAAACACTTCAGGCTGGAGAAGTGTGTTTGTTCTTAATGAATTTACATATAATAAATTTTTGTGATATTTCATTCCAAAATGTATACATGATTTGGCCTGACATGATTAACAATTTAAAGTAAAACATAAACATAAGGGCAATTTAAACATTGGAATTAATTTAGGAGTCAATTCAAGGCCGGTGACTGGAGACCTATAGTAAAAAACTTGAGGTCAAATAATCTTTAGGAAGCAACACTGTACTGATGTACATTTGAAGATCAAGGGTAAAAATCGACTCTCAATGAATACCATGAAGCAAAGGATGTATAACATCCATCATACATCTGTTTCAAAAACAG
>CAUYSK010111732.1:0-13814 GCA_963575035.1 Avahi laniger
TGGGAGTCTGAGACATTATTATTGCCTGAGACCCTTTTTTTGAGGGTGCGGTTTGATTGGCTGACGCCACGGCACTCGCCCCAGGAAAAATTGTGATTCTATGTTTAAAAAAAAAAAAAAAAAAAAAAAAGAGAAAAGACACATGTCACCCGTATCAGGAAAGAAGCAGAGATATCACTATGGGTCCTATGGCCATTGAAAAATGATGAGGGAGGCTACTCTCAGTGGCTTACGCCAGTAAACCCAGGACTTTGGGAGGCTGAGGTGGGAGCATCACTTGAAGCCAGGAGTTCAAGACCAGCCTGGGCAACATAAGGAGGCCCCTGTCTCAACAAAAATTTAAAAATTAGATGGGTGTGGTGGCATGCACCTGGAATCCCAGCTACTCAGGAGGCTGAGGCAGGAGGCTCCCTTGAGCCTAGGAGTTTGAGGTTGAAGTGAGCTATGATGACACCACTGTACCCTATCTGGGGCAACAGGATGAGATGCTGACTCAAAAAAAAAAAAAAAAAGATAAGGGAATACTAGGAACTTTATTCTAGGAATACTATGAGCTTAACATTCATAAATTTGACAATGTAGAAGAAACAAACCAATTATTAAATAATCACAAATTATAAATCTCAACCAAAATGAAATAGATAATCTGAATAGCCCTGTAACTGTTAAATTAAATTGACTTGATAATCAAAAAGCTCCTTTAAAAGGAAATCTCTCTGCCCAGATGATTTCACTGGAGAATTTTACTAACCATTTAAAGAAAAATTAACACCAATTTTATACAATCTTATCCAGAAAATAGAAGAGGGAACACTTCCCAACTCATTTTATGAGGCCAGTATTACTTTGATAGTAAAATCAGACAGAGACATTATAATTAAAGAAAACTAAGGATCAATATCTTTTATGAACTAAGATGCAAAAAATCCTCAACAAAATATTAGTAGAATCAAGCAATGCATAATGGGAATTGTATACCATGATCCAGTGAGATTTGTTATAAACATACAAAAGTGATTCAATATTCAAAAATCTATCAACATAATCCACTATATAAAAAGGTTAAAGAACAAAAAATATCAATGCAGAAAAACCATTTGACAAAATCCAATGCCCATTCATGATCAAAGCTCTCAGCAAACTAGTGGGAAACGTCCACATCTTGAAAAAGATAAAAAAAAAAACCTACAGTTAACATCATATTTAATGGTGAAAAAGACTAAATGATTTCCCCCTAAAATTTGTAATCAGATGTCTACTTTTACCACTCTAATTCATCATATTATTAGAAGTTCTAGCCAGCACAGTAATGCAATAAATAGAAGGCATATAGATTTGAATGGAAAAAAATGAAACTGTCCCTATTTGCAGAGGACATAATTCTGTATGTAGAAAATTCCAAGGAATCTATGCAAAAAAACTAAAAAAAACCTCATAAAAATAATAACTGAGTACATCAAGTTCTCAGGATACATATCAATGCAAACATGAATCACATTTCTGTACACTGAAAATGAGCATGTGGAAACTGAAATTAAAAACCCAATACCGGCCAGGCGCGATGGCTCACGCCTGTAATCTGAGCACTCTCGGAGGCCAAGGCGGGTGGATCGCTCAAGGTCAGGAGTTTGAGACCAGCCTGAGCAAGAGTGAGACCCCGCCTCTACTAAAAAATAGAAAGAAATTATCTGGACAACTAAATATATACATACATACAGAAAAAATTAGCCGGGCATGGTGGCACATGCCTGTAGTCCCAGCTACTTGGGAGGCTGAGGCAGAAGGATCGCTTGAGCCTAGGAGTTTGAGGTTGCTGTGAGCTAGGCTGGCTGATGCCACGGCACTCTAGCCCGGGCAACAGAGCCAGACTCTGTCTCAAAAAAAAAAAAAACAAAAACAAAAACAAACAAAAAAACCCAATACCATTTACAATCATTCAAAAGAAAATAAAATAGGTAGGTATACACTTAATAAAATATATACAGGATCTTTATGATAAAAATTACAAAATACCAATGAAAGAAATTGAAGGAGACCTAAGTAAATGGAGAGTTATACCATGTCCATGGCTTAGGCTGCTCAATATAGCAAAGATGTCAATCCTCCCAAACTGATCTACGGGCTGAATGCAATTTGTGTCAAAATTTCACCAAGGTTTTTTTGTAAGCACAGGCAAGCTTATTCTAAAATTAACACGAAAATGCAAAGGAACTAGAATGACTAAAACAATTTGGAAAAGAATAACGTGAGAAGGTGCACTCTGTTTGATGTTAAAGCTTACTATACAGCTACAGTAATTTGGATGATGTGGTATTGGTGGAGGGATAAACATATGAATCAATGGAACAAATGGAACAGAGTAGAGAACCCAGGACTTCCCAATATAATTTTTATTGTCGCTGCATGTGAATCTATAATTATTTTAAAAGAAAAAGTTAAATTATAAATATGAAAACAAATAATGAAAGTAATGAATTATAACCTACTGAATAAAATAGGAAACCATGAGTTCATGCGGACATGAATAAATGAGTGAATAAATTGAAAGTCTGATGAAGAATGGCATATTCACATAAAATTAAAGTACCTCCACTATCTACTCAATAATTACAAAGGGAAAAATAACTTTAAAGTAGAGAAAACTGGCAGATACTATCTTAATCAAGGAATCAAAGCGAACACCATCCGTATTAAATTCACGTGCCACCTGATAGGATGAAATGAGGACACACATCACCTCTACCGTCTTCCTATCCAAAGTGCAGAACCTGAACCCAGCCATGCAGAAACACCAGACAAATCCAAACTGAGGGGCATTCTATGAATTAACTGGCTTGTTGTAATCTTTAAAAGTATCAAGGTCATGAAAATCAGTAAAAGGCTGTGGAAATTCTTCCAGACTAAAGAGACAGGACAACTACATGCAACAAGTGATTCTGAAATGGGTCCTTTGCTAGAAAGGACATTAGTGAGACAAGTGGTAAAACTCGAATGGGGTCTAAGAATTAGACGGTAGCAAGATTTTACGTTATTTCCTGATTTTGATTGCTGTATTTTGTTACATAGGAGATGTTAGGCTTGTTCCAGGTGGGAACTTGAAAAATATGTATACGACGGAATGTGGTTAATGGAAAACTTAGGTTAGGAATCTGTAAACCTGACAGACAGCTGCAGACACCGCTGGCCTTCCTATACCCCCTGATAAGGGCGGAACTACCCCCCTCCCTTATCTCTGCAGGATGAGACAGACGCAGGGGTCCCAGAAATTGGTTGTTTAAAAATTTTATTGCAGGCCGGGCACAGCAGCTCACGCCCTGTAATCCTAGCACTCTGGGAGGCCAAGGCGGGTGGATCCCTCGAGGTCGGGAGTTCGAGACCAGCCTGAGCAAGAGCGAGACCCTGTCTCTACTAAAAAAATAGAAAGAAATGATCTGGACAACTAAAAAAATATATATAGAAAAAATTAGCCGGGCATGGTGGCGCATGCCTGTAGTCCCAGCTACTCGGAAGGCTGAGGCAGGAGGATCGCTTGAGCCCAGGAGTCTGAGGTTGCTGTGAGCTAGGCGGACGCCATGGCATTCTAGCCCCGGCAACAGAGTGAGCCTCTGTCTCAAAAAAAAAAAAAAAAATATTTTTTTTTGCAGTAGCTGTTCTGGCCCAGGTACTCACCCCGCCCCCACAAAGAAGCCCTCTATAAAACCCAAGGCTTTCCCCTCCCTCAGGTGGATGCTTTTTTGGCCTCCACCTATCTGCACCCAGATGCTCAAATAAACAGCATTTTGCTACACCTGAGGCTTTGTGAGTTTCCCCTGCTGCTCGGGACCTGACATTTGGTGCTGAAACCCGAGAGGGCACACCGAGTGGACACGACCTCCAGGACTCTGGCAGGCAAGGCTTACAACTCGGGAACTCCTGAATCCTTCCTTCCTTTGAGTCCCTGAGTCACTGGTTAAGGTTTCCATGGATGTTTGACTAAACTGAGAGAGGCCCGTCTCCCCGCTAGATTGAGAGTCCCTGGGAGCAGAACCTCCCTTGTCTCTGAGGAGGTAGCTGGGAGTAGTCCTGAGCCCTGCAGGGGTCCCTCCCTAACTTGTCGCTGATCCCGGAGTGCAGGCCGAGCGCTCTAGCTCGACCCAGGTCAGGTAATTGTCCACCTGGACCCTCTTGAACCAAGCTGAGAGAGAGAGACACCGGACTGGGACTCGGATCTTCCTTGCTGAACTCCAACATCGACACCCTGAGATATCCTGTTCCTGGTGAGTGGGAGCTCACAAGCTCATTCTCCTTTCCCCGTCCCTCTCGTTCTTGTTCAGCCGACGGCTGTTCCCGACCTCTCTCGCTCTTGCTCTCGCTCTCATTTCTAGACTCGTCTGCACTCGAAAGTCCTGCCGGTAAGCCGGAGGACCCTCGGCCCCTTGGGCCCCCATTGGACACAGGGACACCTGTTCCGACTTGTTGCTCGCACTTGCTTGTCATTCCCTTGTTCTAAGGACGCCTAGAATTGAGTAGAATCGGCCTCTTGTGACCCTACTCTTTCCAGGAACATGGGAAACTCTCAGTCTATTCCTCCTAAAACTACCCCTTTGGGGTGCCTTCTCTGAAGCCTTAAAACACTAGGTCTCACTGATGAAATTCGGTCAAAACGACTTATCTTTTACTGTAACACAGCTTGGCCACAATATAAGTTAGATAATAACTCTCAGTGGCCTGAAAATGGAACTTTTGACTTTAACATACTACAAGATCTGGATAATTTTTGTCACCGCAATAGCAAATGGTCCGAAATCCCTTATGTCCAAGCCTTCTTTACTTTCCGCTCATGACCCTCTCTCTGGCAGAGTTGCAATCTGACACACATCTTTCTACTACACACTAGACCCCTTTCCCCCCTTCCTCCCTCAGCCCCTGAACTGATAAGGAAAACCCCCATCTGTTACTTGGCACATCAGCCACCTGAGACCCCACCCCTCAGGGAAGACCCGCATCAGCATAATACTAACCTATTACCTGGCCCATCAACTAATCTATCACCTGGTGCATCAACATAACACTAAACCTATTACCTGGCGCATCAACTACCCTATTACCTGGTGCATCAACATAATACTAACCTATTATCTGACACATCAACTAACCTATTACCTGGCAGGCATTAGCCACCTGATACCCTACCCCCCAGACCACCACAACTTAATAAAAGTGGGAAAAATCAGGCAGACAGGGCTCAGAATTTGGCGGTAAGACCCCTCTGAGCCTGCCGGCGAATAAACTTTGATTCTCCGACTCTCTGTGTGCCGCTGGGTTTGTCCTAGCGACCACTCGCTGTAACACTTGCTGTAACAAACCACCAGAAACTCCAGATCCTGATCGCTCAGATCTCAGCCCTCCCACATATAGAACAACTCCACTGCTACCTGAACCCACTCCACACTCCTCCCCAGCATCCCCACTACCCGCTCTCGCTCTGCCCAAATCTGGGGCCCTGCGGATTCTACCGCACAACGCTTATACCCACGCAGGGCAGTGGGCTGGGGCGGAAGGCATTGTGCAGGTACACGTTTCCTTCTCCCTTTCTGATCTCTCCCAGATAGAGAAAAAACTAGGTTCCTTCTCAACCAATTCCTATGCTTTTATCAAAGAATTCGAATATCTAACTCAATCGTGTGATCTTACCTGGCATGATCTCTACATAATTCTTTCCTCTACTTTATCTCCTGAAGAGAAGGGGAGGGTCTGGCTCAATGCCCAGGCACCTGGGGACAAAATCCATAGACGCACCCCCGCCCAACCAGTGGAAACAACTGCCGTTCCCAGAACCTACCCGTTATAGGATTATCAGATAGGAACCCAAAAGAGGACAGAATGATGGGCTAAGAGAGATCATAGGATCACATGCCCGTTAGCGGGCCTGAAAAAGGCTGCCCACAAGGGAGTCAATTATGAAAAACTAAAAGAAATCGCACAGGGACAGGACGAAAATCTGGCTCTCTTCCTGTCCAGGCTCAGTGAAGCCTTACAAAAATATACAACCCTAGAACCTACTACTCCCGAGGGAATTTTACTTCTCAATATGCATTTTATTTCCCAAGGCGCACCTGACATTAGACACAAACTTAAAAAATTAAAGGATGATCCTCAAACCCCACAAAGAGATCTGTTACAAACCACCTTTAAGGTATTTAATAATAGGGATGAGGAGCAACAACTTCAAAAACAAAAGAGGGACCAGGCCAAATATCAGCAGCTGCCATCAACAGACCCCCAGAATGTCCTCAATCAAACTGGGGAAAGGGGCAAGTGACACCACCAGGCTGGTGTTTTAAATGTAAACAAACAGGCCACTGGGTAAGACAATGTCCTAATCCTCAATCACCCCCAGGACCTTGTCCCCTCTGTGGAATGAGGGATCACTGGAAAGTTGACTACAGCTTAGCCCCTCAAGGCAGAGCCACATTCCTTCGTCGCAACAAATCGGACAATCCTGATCTCGCACTACTGAACCTCTTAGGCCTGGCCGCAGAAGACTGACGGTGCCTGGGACCGACAGCCCCCAAGCCAAGCACCACATCGGATCCCGGGTAACTCTGTTGGTGGCAGGTAAGCCGATTTCCTTTCTCATTGGGAACCTTCTCAGCCCTGCCAGAATTCCACGGACCTACACATCTCTCCCCACTCTCTGTTGTTGGAGTTGACGGCCTCATCATCCATCCTCTAATAACCCTTCCTTTGACCTGCCATCTAGGCTCAAACATCTTCACTCATTCATTTCTAGTTCTCCCTCAATGCCCAACCCCACTATTAGGACGAGATATTCTCTCAAAATTGCATGCTACCATTTGCCTACCTGTCGATCATGAGCCATAGGCAAACACTGCCCTTCTTCTCCTCACAGACTCCCCTCCATCTCCTATGCCTTTTTCTGACTCTGAGGTCGATCCCAAAGTCTGGGATATTTCAACCCCCTCAATAGCCACTCTCTACTCCCCCATCCAAATACATTTAAAAGACCCTTCCCAATTTCCTCGCCAAGCCCAATACCCAGTTTCTTTACGAGGTCTTCAGGGATTGAAATCTATCATTACTCATCTTTCCTCCCAAGGCTTACTTCACCCTACTAACTCCCCATATGACACCCCTATTCTGCCAGTAAAAAAGCCAGATGGATCATACTGCCTAGTCCCAGATCTAAGGCTCCTTTACCAGGTGGTGAGACCCATCTACCCAGTAGTCCCTAACCCTTACACTATCCTATCTCTTATCCCACCCTCCACCACCCACCACACAGTACTAGATTTAAAAGATGCCTTTTCCACAATCTCACTACATCCTAACTCCCAAGACATCTTTGCATTCACGTGGACAGACCCAGACTCCAAACAGTCACAACGACTTACTTGGAAAGAACTTCCTCAAGGATTTAGGGACAGCCCCCACCTCTTTGAACAGGCACTAGCCTCTGACCTAACCCAACTAAATCTTTCCCTGTCTGTCCTCTTCCAAAACGTAGATGATTTATTATTATGCAGTTCCTCTGAGACTATTTCTCACCAACATACTATACAACTCCTCAGTTTCTTGGTGGAGAAAGGCTATAGGGTATCTCCCAAAAAGGCACAAATTTCCTTACCTTGAATAACCTATCTAGGACTAGCCCTCTCTCTCGGAAAGGGAGAAAGACGGTAGATAGAAAAAATCTTATTAACTACCTACCTCTTCCCACCAATAGGAGAGATCTTCTCTCTTTTCTGGGACTAGCTGGATATTTCCGTATTTGGGTCCCTAATTTCAGCATCCTAGCTCGACCTTTATATCAAGCAACCAAAGGGAATCTCGATGAGCCATTAGATCCTACTTATAAATATTCAGCCCTGTTTTGAAGCTTTAAATACCCTGACCTCTGCTCTGACAATCACATTTCCCAATCTTACCCAACCTTTCCAACTATATACTGATGAAAAACAGGGTGTAGCAGTGGGAATTTTAACACAGATTAATGGCCCAGACACATAGATAGTAGCATACTTGTCCAAACATCTGGATTTAACTACTGGGGGCTGGCCAGGCTGCCTGAGAGCATTAGCTACGGCTGCTCCTCTCACAAAGGAGGGTCAGAAACTCACTTTTAGACAGCCCATCACTGTCTACTCCTCTCGTTCCCTTGATGATCTTCTTTCACACCAGGCCCTACAAACTCTGACATCTTCTCGTGTTCAACAGTTTCATCTACTTTTCATAGAAACTCCACATATATCCCTGGCCAAAAGCTCTCCTTTAAACCGGCCACTCTCTTACCTATTTCTCAAGATCATTCCATGCATTCTTGCACAGAAATGCTGGATTATAAAATTCTTACTTCTCCAACATTTCTCAACAGCCCATACCTAATTCCACTTACACCTGGTTCATAGATGGCAGTTTCTGTCTACATGAGAAACAGAGGAGAGCCGGGTATGCTACAGCATCCCGAGAACATTATTGAAAGTGGGCCACTTCCCATAGGGACATTTTCTCAAAAAGCTGAATTAGTGGCACTAATCAGGGCACTGACACTCTCAGAAAATGCAACAAGTAACATTTATACAGACTCCAAATACACCTTTCACATCCTACACTCACATGCCTCTATATGGGAGGAGCGAGGCTTTCTCACTACAAAGGGCTCCCCAATAGTCAATGCGCCTCTCATTCTTAAACTCTTATAAGTGGCTGGCTTACCAAAGGCAGCGGTGGTAATGCAATGCAAAGGACACCAACAGGGCCATGGTCCCATTACAATTGGCAATAATTTAGAAGATCAAGAGGCAAAAAGAGCAGCCTTGTGAAATCCTCCCACTCCTGCCCCCCAAATGATAGCTGTCTCTGTGGACTTCACTAACTATTCCCCTGAAGAAAAACATTCCCTACTAGAAGCTGGGGCCACTCAGTTTGGCCCCCAGCTACTAAACCAAGGAAAATACATCCTCCCACAAGAACAAACCTACACTATACTGAGAGATATACATAATTCACTACATGTAGGATTTAAACCTCTACTCCAACTCCTAAAACCTCCCATCCACTGTGCAAACCTATCTTCTCTTGTACAAGACATAACCCGCAAATGTTCTATATCTTACTTGGTCTCCCCTCAGAGAGTGGCTAGGGCTGCCCTCTCTTCCTACTCATCAAACGCGGGGTTATGTTCCTGGCCAAGATTGACAGATCAACTTTACTCACGGCCTGTCAAAAGCGCCAGATATCTTCTCACCACAGCTGACACATTTTCTGGATGGCTAGAGGCATTCCCCGCAACCTCAGAAAAGGCCTCAGAGGTCTCACATGCGCTTTTGAAACATATTATTCCCTGATTTGGACTCCCCACCTCAATTCAGTCGGATAACGGGCTGGCCTTTATCTCCCAAGTCACACAACAGGTAATACAAACCCCGGGCATACGCTGAGTCTTTCACAGCCCATATAGATCCCAGTCCTGAGGAAAGGTAGAAAAAAATGAATGCCATCCTCAAGGCTCACTTAACTAAACTCACCTCAGAAGCGAAGGAACCGTGGACTTCCCTATTACCAATAGCCCTCATGCGAATCTGGGCAACACCAAGGGCCCCCACTTTCCTCAGCCCCTTTGAACTCATGTACAGCCGCCCCCTCACATTAACTCTGTTCCCACACTCAGACCCTCCTGCCTTTGGAAACTATATACCTACCCTGGGGTTGCCTAGACAGCTGTTTAGAGACTTTGTTAATGAAACTCTACCACAATCACAGAGCTCTACTTCACACGATCTGACCATACAGCCTGGAGATCGGGTTTTATTAAGAACCCCACATCCCACCACTCCAACTAAAATGCGGGGGCCCGCATCTTGTTCTGTTGACTACACCAACAGCAGCAAAACTCCAAGGCCTCTCAACCTGGATCCACATTTCCCATTTAAACCCTACAATGAGGGAGTTATTACCTCCACCCTCTTTCTACAGGTCTACTGTAACAGGACCCACATCCACCTGGCTCACCCGCGTACCAGAAGAATCGGTCTCAGATCTCCAAGTAGATGAGTAACTTCCCCCCAAATCTACAGCCTTTCCCTTCACTCCATGCCCAAATAATAAGAGCTCTGTCGGAGACTCCCAACTCCTTCAAACATCTTCTCCTTCAATTTCTCTGGGACGCATACTTACAGGGGGATTTTGACTTCCCTTGGGAGGAGATACATCATGCTCTAGACCCTGATCGGCTAATTAGTCAGCCCTTCGATTACACTCAGTCTTACCACTTGTCTTCCCACCAAGCATAAGATGGCTATCTTAACTTGTATGACACTTTACTTATTCCTCTCTACTCTAATTTCCTCCACCAAAACCATGTAGTATAATAACACATTCTTTCTCACCTCCCTGGGAATAGGCCCAGGGAATATTCCGGGTGTACAATTCTTCTTGCTGGGTTTGTTACCAACAACTCATCCTTTCTTGGGAATGAACCCTATCTTCAGGCCACTTCAGCTCTTATATCCATAGTGCCTCAAACAAAGCCATTTAGGGACACCCCACGGTTCATTCCATCCATACCTGAGACCCTTTCTACTATTGATCCCGAGGACTCCTTTTGCTTTTATCTCTCCTGCATCATCCTTCACACTAATCTGCTACTGTCCATAATGGCAACAGGTGGCTCTTTTGATTGCACGCCCCCCACCTACGTCATTGTCATCTACAATTGCGCTTCCCCAATTTACTCATGCCCCAAGGGAGGAAAAGCTGTTTGCTACTTTCTTAATCACACATTATCTAAAGGAATATGTAATGCTTCAGATGTCTACGCATGCCCAAATGCCATAAACTGTACTATATCCCTTCCCCCGTCCTCTCCTACTCTGTGCAACGTTTCCCTTCAAATATACATGTATTGCCGGTGAGACTCACTCATCCAAAATAACACGGGGGAAGACATACACCATGGCTCTTACCCACATTGCAACCCTGTACATCCTTTAAATCCCCATTTTGTGTCATGGCTAAATCATTCATCCCTCTTAAGGCACACTACTAAACCTGGCCTACTGTGTGTCTCACCAAGTCTCATGTTCTTGGGGGGCATAGGCAACAAAGGAATTGCTCTACAATGTATAAATCCCATAGAAACTAGAGGTATTTAGTCTATAGGGTAAGTTTTACCACCGGATAAGGATGTTTCCATCCTCCTCCCAAAATCAATAATATCTACAATGCCCCCTCATCAACACCGCCAGAAGAGAGCCCGAAGAGAGCCGTGGGCCTCATGCTGGTGGGAGTTATGACACTCTTGAGTCTAGCAGGACTGGCAGGAGGAATTACATACAATTCAATCACAGCCAAAAATATCACTACCACCATGGCTGCGGTGGCCCAAGTACAGGAGAGAACTTTAAACTCCTGTCAGCTTCCCTTAATTCATTCGCTGCTGTGGTAATAGATAATAGAATAGCACTAGATTATCTGTGAGCTTCAGGAGGAGTTTGTGCGATAGCAAACACCTCATGCTATTTCTATGTAAACACCACAGGACAGGTAGAAGAAAGGACACGATGGATTCTGGAAAATGCAGAGTGGCTAAAAAAGTTCTCTGAAAAGGACATAGCAGACTCAAATTTGGAATTCCTTCCAATCTGTCCTCCCCGAAATAACCTGGCTCTCACCCTTCTTAGGACCCCTAGTAATGCTTATACTAGCTGTCCTCTTCGGCCCTTGTCTGTTACAACTTTTTCTGTTTTCTTAAAAACAGAATTCAAGCCATTACCCACAAATCTTGGAGAGATCTTCGTGATGGAACAAGCCTTTCCATACCTCCAACTCAATACCCGAGCCTGACAACGTCCTTTACCAGCAGGAAGTAGTCAGAAAGACAACGACGCCCGCTTCCCAACCTTTTAATTTTTTATCCATACCTTACCCTTCCTTTTCTTATATGTATACAATAAAAAGGGTGGAATGCTAGGTTTGTTCCAGGTGGGAACTTGAAAAGTATGTATAAGACAGAATGTGGTTAATGGAAAACTTAGGTCTGTGAAACAATAGCCCCAGGAGTCTGGAGAGTCGCTACCCTCCCCCCACCAGGTAGTAAAATGTAACAGACAGCTGCAGAGGTGGGCATTCCTATCCCCCTCTCCCCCCATAAGGACGGAACTACCCCCCTCCCTTATCTCTGCAGGATGGGACAGACACAGGGGTCCCAGAAATTGGTTGTTTAAAAATTTTATTTTAGCAGCTATTCTGGCCCAGGTACTCACCCCCACCCCAAAGAAACCCTCTATAAAACCCAAGGCTTTCCCCTCCCTCAGGGTGGATGCTTTTTTGGCCTGCACCCAGATGCTCAAATAAACAGCATTTTGCTGCCGCATTTTGCTACCGCCTGAAGCTTTTCGTGCTTCCCTTTCCGCTCCAGACCTAACAGGAGAATGTATTCATTTGTAGGAAATACACATAAAAGTATCCAGGGGTGATCGGGTTAGCAACTTAATTTTGTTTTTCAACTCACGTATGTGATCAAGCAACTTAATTTTAAATGGTTGAGAAAGAAAACTTCTGTACACTGTACCTGTAACTTTTATATGTTTGTGATTGTTTCAAAATAAAATGTTTTTGAAACGTCAAGCAAGGTTATCTACAGGCAATTCTCTCTCTCTCTCTCTCTCTCTCTCTTTAATAGAGACAGGGTCTAGCTCTGTTACTCAGACTGGAGTGCAGAGGTGTGATCATAGCTCACTGCAGCCTCAACTTCCTGGGCTCAAGTGACCCTCCTGCCTCAGCCTCCTGAGCAGCTGGGACTACAGGCGCATGCCATCACACTCGGCTAATTTCTCTATTTCGCTCAGGCTAAAAGCGCTTTTCTTACCCTCAACTCTCACATAGTCACTCAACACTTCTGACACCAGATGTGTGTGAGTTTTCCCCCACACACCAAGCAAATCTCCTACATATTCTCCAGCATACATCAACTGGGTGGCCTCTAATTCAATTTGATTCTGCCTGGAGGTAGCATCAGATCCCACAGGTTGAGGGCTCAGTCTGACAAGACTGCCTCCACTTTCAGAGGCCAATCGCAAGCACAGATTGTTACCTGTGCTTCTGGCTGACTAGCTATAAATTGGGGTTCCTAAGACTCCCTCCTTGTCTTCAATTAACTTGCTAAGAGCAGCTCACAGAACTCAGGAAAACGCTTTACTTACATTTACTGGTTTATTATTGTCAATGAAAAAAAAGATCAAACTGTAAAATAATTTTAAGGAGATTTACTCTGAGCCAAATTTGAGGACCATGACCCAGAGCCATGCCCAAGAGGCCTCAAGCAAGTGAACTCGCTGTGGCTGGGTTACAGTTTGATTTTATACATTTGAGGGAGACAGGGGTTACAGGTAAAGTCATAAATCAATACGTAGGAGGCATGCATTGGTTTGGCCCAAAAAGTGGGCCATCTGGAAGCGGGGGTTTATAGGTTATAGGTGGGTTTAAAGATTCTTTGGCCTGTAATTGGTTAAAGACATGAAGTTTTGTTTAAAGACTTGGAATGTATCAACATAAGGAGTTGTTTATCAGAGATAAGCCACCGGACATAGATTTGTTGTGTAAATTGAGGACCTGCAGGTTTGTCTTGCATATCCTTAGGCCTACTATTGGGTTACAAGGATGTCTCCAAGAAAGGAGGGGGGCATGATGAGGCATGTCTCACCTCCTTCCTCCTGGCAGACAATTTAGTTTTAGGATATTCCTTTGGCCAGGAGGGAGTCCATTTAGTCAGCCGGTGGGGGGGTGAGCCTTAAAATTTCATCTCAGTTCACACC
>CAUYSK010111736.1:0-17467 GCA_963575035.1 Avahi laniger
CCAATTAATTTCTTTCCAATTTTAGTAGAGACGGGGTCTCGCTCTTGCTCAGGCTGGTTTCGAACTCCTGAGCTCAAACAATCCGCCCGCCTCGGCCTCCCAGAGAGCTAGGATTACAGGCGTGAGCCACTGCGCCCGGCCCTTTCTGGCCTTTTAGATGAAGCCTGACTCTTTCAGCCAACTGTCAGCTAAAGAATCCCTAAACTCACCTATGACCTGTATAAGCTCCCCCTCTTTGAGATGTCCTGCTTTTGGCCAAACCAGTTCCATGTATTGGCTTATGATTTTACCTGTAATTCCTGTCTTCCTGAAATGTATAAAAACCGAACTGTAACCTAACCACAGCTAGTCCACTTGCTTGAGGATTCCTGGGCATGGCTCTGGGCTGTGGTCCTCAAATTTGGCTCAGAATAAACCTCTTTCAGTTATTTCAGAGTCTGGATTTTTTCCATCAACATTAGGACCCCCAGTTGATAGCTGGTTGGTCAGAAGTATGAGAGGCTGAGACTTGCTACTGGCATCTAAACTGAATTGATTTGTAGGACATCCAGTTGGTGTCAGGGAATGGGGTGGTGGGGGGAAAAAGCCCACACATTTGGGGTCAGATGTGTTCTGTGGATTGAAACAGATCATAGTAATTATTTTTAAAGTTTTGGTCAAATAAATATTCAGCAGCACTTACTGTGATGATGTAAATGTTATTTACAGCTGAGATATTCAGTCTATTTGGATTATATTTCCTTTCTTTTGTATTACCATTTTTCTTTTTCCAATAAATAATTGCTTTGTTTTGCTTGGTGTCCTCAGTATCTGTCATTTATTCACCCCCTACATGCCAAGAAGTGTAACTCTGCTCTCAGTACATCTTACACGTCAGGTAGTCTATCCATTTCACCCTTTTCTAGAGTAATTCTTCCTGCTCTGCCCTAGACTGGTTGCTTTCTAGGCTGGCTGCTCCTTTGTTGTCTTTTTAAGATTGTCCCTGTTACCCTGAGGATTTCGTTTACTTCTTTCTTGGGTTGGATTCCTCCTTTTTAAAGTTTTCTCTCTTATTTTGGTTGAGCATATTCACCAATAGGTTTCTAAAAAATAATTTTTTTGAGATCTTATATAATGCTTGAATATTTTACTCTTACATTTAGTTGATGGTTTGGTCATGTATAGAATTCTGGGTTAGAAATAATTTTCCCGTGGAATTTGGAGGACACCACTCAGTTGACGTCGAACTTGCCATGTGACTATAGACATGTACAAAGCCATTCCTTTGCAGGCGACCATGTTTTGCTGTGTAATCTTTGAGACTTTTGTTATTCCTGGTGTTTGGAGGCTTCCTGATGGCACTGCCATGGTGTGAGTCTTGTTTTTATTCATTGTGTTAAAACCTTGGAGGACCTGTTTCATCTGTGCAGTCCTGTCTTCTATTCTGAACATGAGTTTCCTTAAATGTCTTCAATTCTCTTCTGTTTTTTTCAATTCTTTGTCTTTTTGTTTTCCTTTTTGGGAGATTTCTCTAACTTTCTCTCTAGACACTTCCATGAATTTTTTATTGCTATAATATTTTTAGTTTCAAGAACTTTTTTCATAGTTTCTGAAAATATTTAAAAGAAATACCATCCTCTGTTGTTTCGAGAATGTGATGAGATTTTTTTTAGCTGTTTTATTTTATTTATTCTTAAATTGACAAATAAAATTACATATTTGTGACATACAACATGATGTTTTAAAGTATGTATATACATTGTGCAATGGTTGAAATCAAGCTGATTAACATACGTATTACTTCACGTAGTTATGCATTTGTGGTGACATTTAAAGTCCACTGTCTTAGCAATGTTCAAGGGTACATACATTGCTATTAACTATAGTCACTATGCTGTGGCTAGATCTCCAGATTTGGTTTTATTGTGTTATTCCTCCTGGAAGAAAGGTTTAATTTCTAATGCCTTTTCAGCTTGACTATGTAATGAAACCTAAAGCATTCGAAAATAGTTTCATGATACTACTATAGTTTGGAAGAAAAGTTACCTTTCAATCCATTATCTATTCTCTAATATGGAAAAAAAGACTTAACTTTCTAATACTTTGAAGGTATTAGAACATAACCTTTATATGTCTGTCCTCAAACACCTCAGTTTAAACATTTCTTTTCCATCATGGCCATGTCGTAGCTGATTTTTGTCCCCTACTTTGTGTATTTAAGATTGTATAGCTGCCCATTGGGCATGCTGGTTGGTGCCACTGTCATTAAGTTCAGTGTTGCAGGGTTCGTTTCTTTTCCTTTTTTTTTTTTTTTTTAGACAGAGTCTCGCTTTGTTGCCCAGGCTAGAGTGAGTGCCGTGGCGTCAGCCTAGCTCACAGCAACCTCAAACTCCTGGGCTCAAGCAATCCTCCTGCCTCAGCCTCCCGAATAGCTGGGACTACAGGCATGCGCCACCATGCCCGGCTAATTTTTTCTATATATATACATTTTTATTTGTCCAGATCATTTCTTTCTAGTTTTTAGTAGAGATGGGTCTCGCTCTTGCTCAGGCTGGTCTTGAACTCCTGACCTTGAGCGATCCACCCGCCTCGGCCTCCCAGAGTGCTAGGATTACAGGTGTGAGCCACCACGCCCGGCTGGTTTGTTTTCTTTCTCTGGGCCTAGCACCCTTTTCGTTGATTGTGGAGTCTAGTGTTGCTGGGGACAGTCCTTGTTGAGGGGAGACAAGTGCTGTTGTGAACCTTTCCTCCTTTTGGGATCATTTTTCTATCATAAAAATTATTAAGAAAAGGAATAAGAAGTGGTAATGGTGACTTCTTGTTCCAATCATTAAATCATAGTGTGACAAGCTAGAGAAGGCACAGATATGTTTGGGGGGCTGTCACCTAATGTGAACTTCTGTTGGAGTAGTTTAGGGCTTCTTGGGAGTGGGTCACGGTGCCTCCTAGGGGGTGTTTGATGAACAGAGATTTGTGACAGATGTCCAAAGAGAAAAGAAGAATGTGATGAAAATTATTTTGGAGCCATAAATTTCGAATGACATTTAAACCCTATAAAGAGTTTTCCCACGTATCTATGGCATACTGATTCTCAATGACTTTAACTCTCAGACACGGGAACACAAGTGATGGTACCACTTAGGATGAATCTTGAGGATGTATGGAATGACGTTTTCTTTTAAAATCCTCTCTTCCTAATTAATTCAGATTTGTGTATTGGGAGGTCATAGGTTACTTGAAATTTTTCTGCAGATGGTTTTTGGAATTTTCCTGTTCTTGAAGAGTGACCCTCTAAGAAGCTCAGATGTGTTGTGTCTTTATGATGAGAGACTAAATGGTTTAAAAAGACATTTCAAAATGAAGATTGTAATATCAGCGTTAAGATTGAAGTCTTTTCGAATTCTGTATCATTCTTTCCATTGCTACCGTCTGTATTTCTGGAGTCCTGACTATGTCCCAGGCACTGTGTCAAACACTGTACAGCTGTTATCTCTTTTAATCTTTTCAGCAACATTATAGGGTAGAGAATGTCCTCATTTTGCAGGTGACAGTATGAGATTGACTCACTGAGTAACTTACTGAAAGTCACATAATAAATGGAATTTAAATTCTAACTTCAAAACCTGTGCTTTTAACCAGCACGTTGTCTATGTGGCCTCTTTATTTGTTGTGACGTTTTGGTGTCTGTAGGTCCTGACACTAAGGTGACCATTGTGCCAAAGAACTGTTACAAGGGAGCTTTTCTCGGCGAGCCCTGAAGGTTAGCCCCGTTGCTGTTCTGCTGTCGCGCTGCAGGCTGCTCCTTGAGGTGCTCGGCTGATGGTAAGTGTTTGTGCTCTGCTCGTTCGCACGCTCCTTCATTCAGTAGTTACGGAGCACCGCCTCTGTGTGGAGGAGAAGGAGTCAGAGATCCAGCCACGTGGGGCCTGCAGGTCCACGCAGGGAGAGGCACGTGTGCGTGGAAATGACAGCTGTGACCGTGCGGCCGCGATGGTCTGCAAGGGAGGAGGTGCGTCTGAATTGGGCCGTGAGGGCGGAGCTGGATTTCCACAGTGGAGCTGAGCAGCCAGGCCTTCTCAGCGCTTGTCAGATGCCAGCTAGCCAGCCAGCCCACTCGGATGACTTTTCCTGAATTCTTTGTTTTTCCGTGCAGTGCAACAAATTACCAACACAGAAAAAGCAGTCACCTCTGTCCCTACCCGCAGAACCAGTTATTCGTGGGTACCTGGGAGGAGGGAGTGGGAAATGGGAAAGGCAAGACACAAGAAATGGAGACAAGACAGGAGTCTGATCAAGTCTCGTTTATTGACAATAGGGCAGAGGCTTAAATAGGGCAGAAGGAGGAAGTAGTTAGGCGGTACTTTCCAAGGCGGGAGTTACCATGGAGATTTACGCGCGCGGGCCGCCCAAGGGTTACCTCACACTGGGTAAATGGAAACTTACAAGCTCTTTTCGTGGGCTTTTGCAAATGTGCGGGCTTGGTCGGCCATTTTAGGTAATGGGGCAGATCCGCATGGCTCGTGATCATCTTGGATAAGCAGCTGCCGGGCCTCATGGCTCCGGACACCTTGAGAGGGAGCTCTGCATGGCACTGGACACTGTGACTTGCAGGTTTTGCTTTAGGAGGGGGTTTGGAGTCAGGCTCGGTTCCCACAAGTATCAGAATGAGGAGAACTTTGTAACAGGGCACTGGCCTTAATATCCCAAACCTCTTTACTAAGTATAGTAGAAAAGAGCTATGAGTTATTTATTTGATTCTACCATCTGCTAGCCTTATGTACATTCAGGGCAAAGAGCAGGGGAGTTGGAGGTGGTAGGTGGTATTACATACAGAAATATCTTCCTTTAATCACCCAATTTTTACCCTTACTTTGCACTCCCACTCTTATTATTTACAGGCTGAAATCAAAGTCATCCAGAGTTCTATATAGAGAGGGATTTCCATTTCTCTATAGCCCTCTTTTATCACATTCTAGGCTACAATTTTATCTACGCGTTTCCTCATTTTTCTATTTCTATCACCAACTATCTTGTGTACATTTTTATATGCCCCTCATTCTTTTGTGGTTATGGATTTATTCTGTTTCATGTTTCTATATTTCTGTAACAGTGACAGAGCAGAAGAAATGGAAGAAGAAACACATGTGCTAAGTCCAATGTACTATGCTTTTTACCTTTAATAAAATTGATTCTTCGAAGTGGTCAAAGGCTTTGCACCTTTTTATACAGGGAACCTCTTTGTTTTTATGTAAATTTGTGGGTATAAATTAAAAAATAGGTAAATGGGCTACTCAAATGCATCATCATAATATAAACTCCATATCTGTATGTCAGGAGAGGGAAGGCTCAATTCCATCTGTCTATGCAAGGGGACACAATAAATGGGAGACTAACACCATGAATTCTGAAATCAGTGTTTGGTCTAAAACCTGGGCCACCATTCAATCTATGACCCAGGGAAAACTTTTTGCCTCAATGTTCTTCATTGTAAAATAATTTCTTAATAGTATTACTTGTAGCACTGTTGTGAAGATTAAATGAAATAATCTGTTTGCAATATTTAGAATTGTGCATTATACAAAATCAGATTCAGTAAAAGTTGATTATTGTTGATGTGAGTATAACTATGGTTCTTGAAACACCTGAAACTAGGCTCTGATGCAGTCAAAATCTCCTGGCATTTGATTGAGCATACTTTTATCTTGAAGGTATAAACTGCATTGTTTTATTCATGGAATTTGTTAATGGAAAAAGACCCACACTCTGTGAAATAATTTAAAGAGGTTTATTCTGAGTTGAATGCATATGACTGGCCTGGTGCACCTGGCCTCAGGAGGTCCTGAGAAAACGTAACACGTGGTAGCTGGGTTACAGTTTGGTTCTATACATTCATGGACACAGGACTTACACATAGAAGCCTAAGTCAATACGTGGAAGACATACATTTGTTTGGCCTGAAAAGGGGGGACATCTCAAGGAGGGGGAGGTTACAGCCGATAGGTGGGTTTAAAGATTCTTTGATTTGCGATTGGTTAAAGAAATAACCAATATAAATAACCTTTGTCTAAAGGCTTGGAATGTTTTAACTTAAGATAAGGATACCTATTAATTAGAGACAAGCCACTGGACAATTACTGAAACTTAAGTGATCTGTTAAGTAAATTGATAGCTCGAAGGTGTGGTTTAAGCTTTGTCTTGTATTGCCTTAGGCCTGTTAATAATTTAGCATCTCATTATTACAAAGGAAATCTCCAAAAGGGAGGGCAGCATGTCAAGGCATTTCTGACCTCCGTTCTCACAGCCAGCAACTCAGCTTTAGGATTTTCTGGGGTTTCCTTGGCCAAGAGGGAGGTCCATTCAGTCAGCGAGGGGGCTTAAGATTTTATTTTAGTTCACAAATTAAATAATCTTACTTTAACTATTAGTAGAAATTGATTTGTGGTCCCAATTGTTATTAATTATATTCTTGTTGAAAAGTCAAAATTGTTCAAATCCTTTACAATTATACATTTTATTTTAAATTACCACATTACCTTGAATTTTTTAATACTCTCATCATAGAGTCTTAAAAAAACACAAGTTTTGAAGATAGGAAGACCAGAGGGGTAAATCTGACTGCCATTTAATCTCTATGAGTCTCAGATTCTCCATCTATGAAATGGGAATAATATTTTTCTTACACTTTTGCTATGACAATTTGAAATAATATAATAAGGAAGGCATAATTTTTTTACTAGAATGCTAGCTTCTAGTAAGCAGGGTCAGTACTCAATTTTTTTATCTGCCACACACTGTAGATTCCCTCATATTAAATAAACACTCAATATGAAGCAACAGCGTAAATTAATAAAAATTTGAAGAAAGAGGCACAAACTGCAAGAAATAAAAGAGGTTAAATTTGGAGAAACCAGTAATGCCGCCATTACTAATGATTAAAAGCTTAAACACTTTTTAAACTAGAAAGTTAGAGAACAATATCATTTTTGTGATTGTTTAGATATTTTGTTAAATTTTGCTACTCATTTATAAATATGTATAGCACAAAACCACTATGGCCATGTTTAAGTACATAAATAATAAAATATGCATTACATATTAATTTGAAATACACTTTTATTTATGTCTATATATGTTACTAAATATGTTATATAAGAATATTATACATTCTTTTTTAAGAAAAAGCAAAGCCAAAGTGAAGAATCTCTAATTATGAAAAGAGAAGGAAATTTTGAACAATAAAATGTCACTATGGTTTGCACTTTTAGAAGTAAAAAGTGATTTTACTGTTTCCTTTCAAAGTAGAGTTTGGAAACATAACAAAAGAAATCAGAGAGCATTATAGTTTAATAGCTGTTTATTATATTTAATCAGATGATTAAATTTTCCCTTAAGAAATTCTTTCATTTTTATAGATAAGAAACTGTGGTGGGCAGACCAAAACTTAGCTCAGCTGGGAACATGCAGCAAAAGAGATGGAAGGAACCCCACCATCCTACGAAATAAGACTTCTGGGGTCGTTCATATGAAAGTGTATGATAAAGAAGCACAGCAAGGTAAGTCACGCTCTAATGAATTTGTGCCACTCTTTGAATATATAATGTTCTCTTTTTTCATACTGATTTCTCAATTCAATAATGGGAGATTTCTATTCTTGCTTCTAATAAAAAAAGAGAAAAAAAGGAAAATGTTGCCTAATACAGTAGGAGAAATGCCTTTAACATAAGGTGCATAAATGAGTTTTCAAAACATTAGCAAAGCTGCCTTAGGAATCTTAACTTGTCAGTTCTTCAAAGAGGTCTTACGCAGTTCTTGATTTTAAAGTATAAGAATAAGAAAAAATATCCCAGCAAAATAAATATAATGTATAATTAAGCCCAGAAACTGAACAAACTAGGGGACTTTCAATTCACTGTGTCTACATAAGAATTTTATAGCCAAAAGCACTACATGTTTTGGCTCTAAGCATTTTGTTTTTTTGTTTTTACTTGTCCAAATTGTGTGCAGTGAAATGGAGTGAGAAAACTAACAGATGGTTTACATAGGTAGACTTGTCACATTGCCCAAATGACACTTGGATTAGAGATGCCAGCCAGAACAGCCCCACACCTGCTAGCCCTTTCTTACTTTTTGCTTCATAATCCTTGACATTAGCTAAACTCTCTTCCTAACCAAAAAAAAAAAAAAAAAAAAAACCACTCTGGGCGTTGTTCTGTATTCTACATTCTTACTTTAGTCTCTGCCATGAAAATCCTGAGTTTCATATACTTTTCTCCTTAGGAAAATTTTTGACAACCACCAAGCAGGCAGCATTTATTGGCCACACCCATTGAGAGCCCTGCCTGCATGTCAGGAGACAAAATGGAGATCAGATTCATATTTGCCTTCCCTGTACACAGCACAGGCCAAATCTTGGTTTGGAATCTTCACTTGCCAGAGGGAGAAGAAAACATATTTCTTTTTCATAAAAAAAGTAATGTCTTTAAAAGAAAAGAATTTCTCTAAATATTTCTCCAAAATATTTACTGGGTTCCTTTTATTGTTGAAAAGACACGAACACTCTTATGCACATATCCGTACTTGTTCTGACCATTTTTGGTCATTGTCTATGACAATGAACAAGGGTGCTTTCACTAACAATTCAGTAATGGAACATTTTCTGTATCAAAATAGTTTTATTGGCATTCATATCAGGGGAAATAGATTATATAATTGAGAATAAAATATTGGTACTCAGCAAATAAAACATTGGGATATTTTCATGGATTTCAATAGAATATATTTGTTAAGTGTAAAAACTTATAGTGCTATTGTAAATCTTAGTGCATAGTGCATACTTATGAAATTGTATCTGAAAACATAATATTCAAAAATACAACAGAGAGAGGGAGAGAGAGAATATTTACAAACACGGTATTTTTAAAAAAGTTTCCATTTTTTAAAAATGTGAACAAATGTGTGCTTTGTTCGAAACTATAAGTTACTATATCAAATTTTTCTAGATATAATTCCAATGAAGTTTCTGGGAGGAAACATTATTCTTGGGTCACTTTGCTCTTTTTAACAAGATTTTCCTCATCTTTTAAAGATTTAGTCCTATAGGTAGAGTTGGGTGTTCTATGCCCTGTGGAAGTATTGCCAAGCTGACAAGGACCTCTAGCACTTAGATATCAATGGTATAATATGATTAAGCTGAAAATACAGTGAAAACACCATTTTTACTAGAAGAATATGCTGATAAAAGCATCTGTATTAAAGACAATCCCATTAAGAAAATCACTGCAGGTACCTTAAAAGCTTCATTAAGTATGAAATATGAGCAATTTAGGACTCTTTAAGGTGCTAACATTACTACTTTTTGTATTTCAAAGTACAATTAGATACTTCATTTATCATTTTTGACATAGATCACTGGGGAGTTGAAGCTTCTTATTAGTCGACTGGACTTTCTAACATCCCTAGAGATTTTGAGCATGAGGTTTGAACATCAATATCATTACAAAATATTAAGCCAAGTTAGTATTTCTAATTTGATAGATAATCACTACATAAATTATTACTCTTTAAAATCACTATAATATTTTCCTACTTCAATCTATATTTAATAAGAAAAGATATGTATTATAAATAAGGACTTATTTTATTATTTTTTACTTTTTTTCCCATTCACAATTAATTTCCCCTTAGAGACTAAACAAATGATATATAAAATGTATATTGTTAGTACATAACATAATTGTTAAAATGTATTAATTTTATTAGTTATCAAAAAGATAGTATAATTAGTATAATATATGCTATTATTATAATTACATTAAAAATTTACAGTCCCAGAAACTCCTTTTTACTTTTTGTACATATTTGTGGTATTATCAAGCCTCTATAATCTCTGATTTGTATAAATCTGTTCTCTTCCCTAACCTATTTTTCTTTAATTCTTCAATTCTCTTATTTTTGTTTGCTCCTCTTTCTCTCAATGTGATGTTCTTCAAACTTTATAGTTAAGCATCATCTGCCAAACTTTTCAAAGTCTTTCAGGCTTTAGTGATAGTTAAAGTACATCCACATATATATACATAGCTCTATAGATTGACATCACATTAATATACACATGGTTTCTATAAAACAAAATATGTGCATCATAGGTATAGAATTATTATAAATCTATACATAGAATTGTTTCATTATTAAAAAGTCAGAGATTTGAAATCTCATCTTAGTATTATAAGTCAGTTTAGTATTATAAGTTGGGAAAGAGGGAAGTGAATTAATTAATCTTCACCAGTCTATATATTTACTGGGTCTATATAAAGGATAAATATAATCATTTAAAAAGTTCAGGGCCATTATATGGCCCTACATAAGACGGAGTTCAGCACTGGCTAAAGTGACAGCTATAGGAAATGAGCAGAAAATGTTGTAGATCTCCTGATAAGAAATCTCCCAAGTCGAGAGTATTTCACACTTCAAAAATGACAGAGCTTGTGACAGGTTCGATTGAACAATTAAATCCCATCAGACTATCTTGAATTCAGGAGAAGAGAAATAATGAGCTGCATTGATATTTTGAATTTTCTGTAGAGCACTATTGATATATAGCTCTTTCATCATGTTTTGTAATTCTCACTGGATTTATTACACTTCATATCAGAGCTTGAATATCTAGTAAATGGCACTGCATGCCCTAGAATAATAAAAATGTTGTAAAAATGGGATATTTAATGAACTTGCTAGGTAAGATTGTAAATTACTTAACCTGACACTACCAACTTTAATTAGCACATTGGGCCTAGTAAATTCAATGGAACATCTTTATAGAATGCCTACCTGTGATTACCTGGCTGATATTTGTCATTACTATTATACAGGAATAAGAAGAATTAATATGCCAATTAATTAGAGGACTCTGACAGATGTATTTTTAATATATTTTTGTAGAATTATATTCCTAAAAATAGGAAAATTTATTTCCTTGCTTTTAAAAATTACTTAAGTATATATGTACATACATACCTCCTTTCACTTAATAGAATAATCTTAGTAATATAATTTAACAGCTATTTGTGTGACACTTTTGGATAAAATATTCTTGCAGAGAAAATAATTGTAGAATTGAAGTAAAATTTAAAAGTAAAAAAAGAACAATTCCTGTTTTTTTTAATCTTAAGGTATTACAAAGATATATGACAATATTAATAACAAATCAATTTCCTTTTGCTTTTCTGTAACTATTAATCTTCTCATGTATCTCTGTCTATTTTTCACTTTTTTGGAAGGACAGAATATAACCATAATTCACTACTTCAAATTATTTGAGAGAGTAAAATGTAACACTAACCAGTGTAAAACAGCTGTATTTACAAATCAATAACATAAATATATGCTCAAATTATTAATATGAAATAAAACTCTTTTTTTTAAAATTTTGTCTTTTTCCTTTTTCTTTGTTTTGTTCTCATTCTATGCAGGCAGCAATTTCTGCCAACTAAACAATGGTGGATGCTCTCAGCTTTGTTTGCCAACATCTGAAACTACAAGGACTTGTATGTGTACAGTGGGATATTATCTCCAAAAGAACCGCATGTCATGTCAAGGTATGAGTTCTTGAAAAAGCTTAGCTCTGGTACATTTGCTTCATTTATCGTTATATGCCATGATGATTTTAGCAAACCAAAGACAGTTAAATATTTGGAAAAAATATATATTAGCTTGTAATTAGGACAATGATATACTGCTTAGTCTAATATACGTGGGATTTTAGTGTAGCTCAAATGTTTAAAATATCATTGTTATGCCTTGTAAAAATTCCTAATATTTTAGTTATTTTTAGCAACTGCAATTTATTATCAAACCTTTAACCAAATTAAGTGTAATAGAAGCTATCTTCAACTTGAATAGGCAAAAGCTGAAGTAGAAAATAGTGGTTGATTGGCTGGAATTAACATACAATTTGAATTAGGTAATGTTTACTTTCTTTCAACTATTTTAGAGAATGTGAGGTCTCAAGTTTACATAACTGAGGGAGAAGAGCATTTTAAAAGAACTGAAACCTAAGAAATCTATCTTCCTATTTCTTATTTCATAGTCTCCAGTTCTATTAGTCCCAAAGAACTTTGTTCTAGAATGAGCTTTTACGGTCAGTGATAATAGCTTAATTTTATCTTAAAATGCTCCAATCTTATTTGAAAAATATGTATGTTAGTACCTATTTTATTTTAAATCAAATATTTATATGGCACTTAGTATGTGCCAGGCACTGTTGTAGGCACCCTACACATATTAATTCACTTAATCCTCATGATCTCATGAGGTAGGTCTCTTATTATCCCATTTTAGAGATCAGGAAACTGAAGCACAGAGAAATTCAGTAACTTCCTTGAGTCACATGGCTAAAAAGTGGTGGAAACATTTAAATCCGGGCATTTTAGTTTTAATAAGAAAATATGGATACAGAAATATTTTTAATATATTAACAAACTTCATAAGCATTAGCATGTATACTTCTGATAATAAACTTATATTTATGTTCTTATTTTAGAACACGGTTTTATGCCAGAAAAGTAAGATATTATTAGACAAAATTAAACACTTAGGGTGTTTTTAGTTGTTAAAAGTATTTAAGTAGTCTGATTCCCTTAAGATATAAATATAAATGTCTATTAGAAAAGTACCAGTGATATAGTTATCTAAACTCATAAATTTAAAATCAAAGTTTTATATATATATGTATATAAAATTTTCTTATATATTATTATGTATAAGCAAAGAGATTTTTGGATTTTAGAGAAGAAGGAATATTCTTTGTTCATGAGACCAGTTTGGCTTCCAACAGTTATCTACTTCACAGGTTATGAAAATGTGGTTCCCATACCAGTAGCATCATCACCACTGAGTAGCTTTTTAGAAATTCAAATTATCAGGTGCCTGGGATGGGGCCCAATAATCTGCTTTAACAAATTTTCTTTTTAACAAATCTGATGCATTCTTAAGTTTGGAAACCACAAATGTACCTATCTTTCACTAATCAGGAAGTATAGTGCACAATCTAAAAAAAAGACTAAGGAATATACATTATTATATTATTAAGATTGTTAAAATAATATTAATTAAATTATTTTTATTTTAAATATTTATTCTGGGCTTTTTTTTACCCTCCAATTTAGGTATAGAATCATTTCTTATGTACTCTGTTCATGAAGGAATTAGGGGAATACCTCTTGAACCAAGTGACAAAATGGATGCTTTGATGCCTATATCAGGAACTTCATTTGCTGTAGGAATAGATTTCCATGCAGGTAAATATCTTTTTATTCATAATTTACGTATAATATATTCACTTGATTTTTTTAAACATGGTAGAAATATAACTTTTCTATCTGTACTTTGAGAGTCAAGATGAAAAACAAGAAAGCAAATTAGAGATGAATTTTTAAGACTATCACAAATTGTTCTAAATATATTATGTCTGGAAAAAATAAAGTAACATTTTTCTAAGGTATAGCATTTGATTTGCAAATATATTAACATGCCATGATTGGCACTTGGTTGCTTTATTTTTATTTCTTTTTTTTTTTTCAGTTACACTTTTATCTAGTCATATATATAAAGAAATATAAAGCATTTTGATCTATTAGATATGTAAAATACAATTTTACTTAAAATATTTTCAGGATATGATTATTCTAATGTAGGCAGTGGCAAGTGAAATCCAAATAATGGAAAAAATATAAATGCTAAGATATTTACAAGTATTTTGAATACAGTATGTATCATTTAGAGACAGACTTTACCTTATCTTCTTCTGTTTTAGCAAACAGTGAAAGAAAACAAATTGACATTAACATTTTGTTGTGGCTAATATAAATAAATGACTGGAAATTAATGATAGACACTCTTGACTTTACTGAAGTAAACAAGTTTTTTTGCAGTAATTGCTAAATTCAGACATAGCATTGACATTAGGTATGCTCATTAATATTCAGATTCATTATTTTACATTTGAGGGTTTAAACTGATAAAAACAAATAACTAAATCATATGTTTCCTGAATTAATATTTTAGTGTTGAACATATTATGCATGATCAAAATGTTTTTATATTTATAAAGACCTAATTTTATCTAATGTTTAAAAAAAAGTAGCTCTTTGGTTCATAATCTTGAAAAAAAAAAAACGATTCTTATAATCTTAAAAAAAAATCCTTAAGCATGAGCATGTGGGCTTCTAGTAATAAGCTTACTTTGCTCCAGCTCTAACACATTTTGTTTAATCACGTGTTAATGAAATTGTTGACTACAAATTAATGAATTATAGGGGATCTTTACAAATGGCTCAAAGATGACTTTTCTTAAGTAAATTATTTTGCAGCAAATGTTTGGAATCACATACAGGCAAACTTCCTACATTTTTGAAAGAGCCTTGCCTAAAAGGAAATACAAACAAATAGAGTATATTTAATTGAGCAATATGTTAATTTTACCAAATCACAGTGTGACGTTTGATCAAACTTTTATTAAATCTCATTATATTAATACATGGAAGGCTTACTACCCTGTATTGCATAATTTACCCTGTCCGTTATGCTCATACATCTTATTCTTCAGATTTTTATCATATAAGACAGTCATCCCCAAAAGCTTTTTGACACTAGGGACCAGTTTCATGGAAGACAATTTTTCCACAGACAGGGGATGGGGGTGATGCGGGAGGGAGGGATGATTTTGGGATGATTCAAGCACATTGCATTTGCTGCGCAGTCAAACCTCTTTGCTAATGACAATCTGTACTTGCAGCCTCTCCCCAGCGCTAGCATCATCACCTCAGCTCCACCTCAGATCATCAGGCATTAGATTTTCACAAGGAGCACACAACCTAGATCCCTCACATGCACAGTTTACAGTAGGGTTCTCACTCCTATGAGAATCTAATAAGGTCCCTGATTTGACAGGAGACGGAGCTTATGTGGTGATATGAGTGATGGGGGAACAGCTGTAAACACAGATGAAGCTTCCCCACTGCTCACCTCCTGCTGTGTCTTCTCCCGGTACCTAACAAACCATGGAGCCGGAGCCCATGGGTTGGGGACCTTAGATATAAGATTTATCAAGTACAAAACTAAGAAAACTTGAACTTCTGGAACATATGCAATATATGTATATGTTTTTGCTAAGTACATAATTCTTTATTTTAGCTAAATCATATATTCAATTCCTTTATAGAGTCTGCAATGGGCTGGATGTGGTTGCTCATGCTTGTAATCCTGGTACCTTGGAAGGACAAGGTGGGAGGATCATTTGAAGCTGGGAGTTTGAGACCAGCCTGAGCAACATAGCCAGACCCCATCTCTACCCCCCCCAAAAAAGAGTCTATATTTATTTTGAAAGTATTTGATAAATTTCTGTGAGGTAGAAATATTAAAATAAGCAATTTAGTCTAAATATCCTGATTAAGTCATTACTGAATCTGTTTCTTAAGTGTAAACTGATCATTTGCATGTGTTAAATTCACTCTCCAAGGTTTTATATTGGCCCTGAAATGGTTAAGTTTAATGTATGTGCCACGATAGAGGATACTTTTGTTTGTAGAGAATAGTATTCTCCTTGTTTCAAAATGTCCAGTAATTATTAATATCATAAATTTATTTCATATCAAAGTAGCTTTTCATCAGAAGTTACCTATTTTAGTTAAAACTTTATATTTTTTATGTTGTGACTACCATATTTTTATTTTCTAGAGAGAAATTATTTTCAGAAAATTTATTTCTTCTAAATGTAAAGGAATGTAGGCATATTGAACAGTCATGTAGGCAGAATGTTTAAGAATATATTAAAGTCTCTACTGTTTATCAGAAAACAACAATGCAAAACTTGCTTTTAAACCAAAGAGTGTTAGAGATTTACATGCCAGGAAAATTTACAGTGGGAAAAGTCTAGAGTTTCGCCACAGGTGACTTGGATTCTCATGCCAGCTCTGCCACTTACTAGCTCTGTGATTTGGGGTAAATTATCTAATTTTTCTGAATCTCAGCTACGTTACTTTTTGGGGATATGAGAACATTTAGATTAATGTATGCAAATGTTTGACACAGTGCCTGATATATAAATGGGTGCTTGGAAAATGGTTACAAGAATCTCAAATAAATGAAAAGTAACAGATTATAGAAATTATACATATGTGATATATATGTGTGTAATTTTTTCTTTTTTCTTTTTTTTTTGCAAACATACCTTGGAAGCTGTATTTAAATTTCCAATTAGCAAGGATTTTGTTTTCCTGTTCTCTTGACTAATATTGTATTTTCTATTCAGTTATTTATTTAGAAAAATAGGTGTTTCCTAACACCTCATGGGCAGTAAAAATGGGCTAGTAAATCTCCCTGGTGAAAATGAACATCATCATCATCATCATCATCATCAATAGCCTGTAGTATGATACTTAAAGATTAATCAATATTCTCAACTATTTACAGTCATTACATGTAAATCTGGGAGGCTAGCATACAGTGTTAAGACAATGAACTAATTGAAACACTGATGAAGATGATGGTGATGGTGGTAACAAGAGCTTTCAACCATTTTTCCACATAACTTTTGTGCTTCCATCTACTTGACAGTCTTATCTTTTACTAATTGTGTTTATGAAAGTATAAATGATAGCAACTCAATTTATAGTATCTTTATAGACAATATACAAGCTCCGTAACTATGTGGAGAGAAGTTGCTTCAGGGAGAAAGGAAAAAGAAAACTGGATTACTCTTCAGAGAGAAAACAAACAATTTTCAAAGCGTCAATCTCTTCTTGTTTATCTATATTTTTTACTATGACTTCATGTTTAATCTGATTATATGTTCTTCCTCTGTCAGCTCCTTTTGCAAATATTCTATTTCCTCTTTTTCCGTGAATGGCCTTTACCTCTCTGACATAATCCCTAAATTAGGATCAATCAAAGATGAGAAAATGGAAGGGTATAGTTGCCCCTTATTCTAATCAAAACTCCCATTGTACTAAGGAAATGGAGTGGAAGAGGATCATTTATTAAGTACAAGTATCATAATTTATTAAAATTATTTCATTACCATGATATTATAGGGATAAATCTATTGTTAAAACCTATGCATTTCAGGGCGGGGTGCGGTGGCTCACGCCTGTAATCCTAGCTCTCTGGGAGGCCGAGGCGGGGGGGCGGGGGGGGGGATTGTTTGAGCTCAGGAGTTCGAAATCAGCCTGAGCAAGAGCGAGACCCCCGTCTCTACTAAAAATAGACAGAAATTCATTGGACAACTAAAAATACATAGAAAAAATTAGCCGGGCATGGTGGCGCATGCCTGTAGTCGCAGCTACTCGGGAGGCTCAGGCAGAAGGATTGCTTGAGCCCAGGAGTTTGAGGTTGCTGTGAGCTAGGCTGACACCACGGCACTCTAGCCCAGGCAACAAGGTAAGACTCTGTCTTAAAAAAAAAAATTTTTTTTTTTAAGTTTATAAAGTAAAAAAGT
>CAUYSK010111737.1:0-43517 GCA_963575035.1 Avahi laniger
AACACTTGTTTTTTTTATTCCTTTCCTTTTCTATTTTATAATTTATTTTCACAATGAACATGTATCACTTTGGTAATCACAAATGATATTATTAGTTGTAATCTCCTCAGCCATTTCTCAACCCAGCAAGTGTCTATTCTAGGTCAAAGATGCCTTAAAAATTACTAAAGGAAAGGCAGTATGTCCTTTAGCATCATCACCGAGATCTGATTTTTGTTCCCTTGCATGTAAAATGGAGATGGCCCCCACCTTGTCTGGAGGCATAAAACTGCTCTAAGCTGTCAGTTGAAAGTAACACTGCAGGTGGTGTCACCAGCCTTGGTGGAGAGTGAGGTTGAGTCCTGAACCCACAGACACTGTATCTGCCTGGGGGTCACGGCTCCTCATAAGGATGGCATAATTTGGGAGTCAGACCTGAAGATTTCCTATTATATGGCATCTTTAGCAACTTTCGAAACTACCCTCTGAGATGGAGCTAGACCCACTTGTGTTTTTGCTATTGCTCCTTGTTTGTTGTTGGTTTGGGTTTTTTGTGGGGGGGGAAGGATTGCCTCAGTGGAGAGCACTTTATTTAGCCTCTATCAAAGTAACACCAAGAGTGCCAGATTTCTGGGAAATCTCCCTAGGAGGCTCTTCCAGGAAGGACCCTCCACTGCCAAACTTCTGGAGCGCTTCACTAGGTGATCAGAGACCCTCAAGGATCCTTTCCACAATAAAAACATACTTGAAGTATTCACACCCATGAAATGCATGCCAGGCAAATTTCCTTCACATTTACTTCGACTTTTATTGCAGTCTTTTTAGTATTAAAACGTTTTACAAAATGGCCCTGGTCCTTCACATTTTTTCAATGGGATTTCAAATACCCCTGTTCACTATCAAAATATGTTTATTATTCATCAACTCAATTTTTAATTAAAAATAACAATAAACAAAACCAAATACCCTCCACCTTCCACTGTGTCTCCCCTTCCCCAGTAAATCCAGTGAATTGTTGCCAAATTTGATGATTAATTAAAAAGGTGGTTAAAAGAGGTGAGGGCTACAGCTTGTTTTGCTGCATTAGGGTTTTGTTGGAAATTTTTTTCGTAGAGGTACTTGCGAATTATTTCACGTTTCCCATAAATAGCACCAGTTCTCCATAGGGTGATGTTGATTGTCAATAAGCAGTGATGGGTTAATCTTCACTACCTCTTACGTGGTTGAATAAACCCCTCTGAACCATTTTTTCCTCCAGCAATTCCTCTTCCTTGGGCTCCTCTGCAGTCTGCCTGAAAGAATCAAAAGGAGGTGGCTGGAAACTCTTTTTAAGTAGCCGCGGGTCTTCCCCCGCTGGAAACCCTACCCGGCGACTTCCCTGCCCCCACCCGCCCCCCGTCCCCCGCCCCCACCCGCCCCCCGCCCTCGCAGGCATCCGGACGCGGTGATCTCTGTGGCCAGTAGAGGGCACACTTACTTTACTTTCAAACACTCCAATGCGAGCGCAGCCCAGAAAGAGGGCGGGGGAAAAGACGCTTTGCGGCAAAATCGAGCTTGGGGATTGGTCGCTCCCGCGTTTGCGGCAAAGGCCCAGAGGTTGGAGTAATTTGCAATCCTTAAAGCTGAATTGCAATGCGTCTAATTTGGGGGAAGTTACTACTCACTTAACAATTGAACGCTGAGCTGTAAACTCAACGGGTAACAACTTCTCTTGAACAGTGTACATGCTCTCTTTCTCCCAGGATTTTTTCTCTTTTTTGGAGGGTGGGGGGTGGGAAAAGTTTACTTAAAATGCCTTTGGGCGAGGGACTAAGGATCAGAAGATTGTCTTTGTTTTTCATGCCGTGAAATGATATAAAATAGCAAATCCCGAGGTTATATATTAAATATTGATCCACTCGGGGAGCGAACGGATCATGTGTTAGGTTGGGCAACTAGCTAGGTCGAAATGTAAATGAAATGTGAATATATGTATGTGGATTATATACAATGCACTTGCTACGGTATTCAGGAAAGAAATTTAGAGTCAGTGAACTAGGAAATTAATGCCTGAAATGCAGCCAATTTTTAATTAGCTCAAGACCCCCCAAAAAGACACGGAAGTAATACTCCTCTCCCCTCCTTTGATGAGAATCGATGCATTTTTTGTGCATGACTGCGGTTCCAATAATAAAAGGGAGAAAGAGGATTTGTTTGTCCTGGGAGGAAAGAGTTAACGGTTTTCTTTACAAGGGTCACTGCTGACTCCCCAGGCCTGGTCCGCAAGCCCACCCCCTCCCCACTTCTGGGAAGTCGGGTCCCGCAGTTCGGGTGCCCCCTGCCCCACCCATATTCTCCCGTCTAGCGCCTTTGATTTTCTCCAAACCCGGGAGCCCGAGACTGGTGCAAACCGGCGCCACAGGGCGCAAAGAGGATTTGTGTCTCCTGAAACCTGGCAGCGGAATTGGGAACTCCGTGTGAGGGGGGCGGGGTGGGATAGGGGTGCAGAGTGGCAGAGAGCCGGCAACCATGCTCCTCCTCTCCCCCAGCTCGGGAAGTCGCAAAAAGATCTCGGGGATTAGCGCGTCCTGAAGGAACAGCCGCCTCCCGCACGAGGCCCCTCGGAAGCCGGCGCGGGCGGGGCGGGGGGGGGCGGTATCTGCTGCTTTGGCAGCAAATTGGGGGATTCGTTCTGAGTGGAAGGTGCCCAATCCAGATAGCTGTACCTACATAATGCATAATTCATTAACCACCCCCCCAACAAATTCAGTGGGAGTTTATTCATTACGCGCTCTCCAAGTATACGTGGCATTGCGTTGCTGAGTTATAATCATTCTAGGCGTCATTTTCCTCCTTATACCTCTGTCATGTGTTCCATCTACACTGACACCCCGCGCACTCAGCGCGCCCAGTAAAACCCTTCTTTCCTCCGCTCTTCATGGGACTCGTTTTCAAAGAGCTGCCCTTTCCCCAGCCTTGGGGAGGCGCCCGGCCGCCTGGGACGTGCGTGGCGCGGCCGTGGGTACGCGGCATATTCGCAGTGTGGAGGCCAGCTGTTCCGCCTGCGACGATTTAAACACGCAGGACAAGAATGCGGTTTGTCAAACAGAGTGCTGCGCCAGAGAAGCAGCAGAGAAAGGGAGAGGGTTTGAGCGAGAGCAAAAGAAAATGGTAGGCGCCCGCAGTTAATTCATGCCGTTCTGTTTACATCCGATAGCTGGAGTGCCGGGTGCCGGGCTCGCTCTCCTCCCCCCTCTCCCCAGAGGCGCCCCTCCCGAGTTCCCAAAGCGGAGGGCGGGGGAACCAGAAAAAAGATCCTCTCTCGCGAATCCCCGCCCACCACCTCTTTATAATGCGAGGGTCTGCGCGGCTGAGGACCCCTGAGCTGTGCTGCTCGCGGCCGCCGCCACCGCCGGGCCCCGGCCGCCCCTGGCACCCCTCCTTTCTCGAGAAGGGCAGGGCTTTTCAGAGGCTTGGCGGGAAAAAGAGCGGAGGGAGGGAGTATGAAAGCCGGAGGGAGCAGTATAAAAGCCGGTTCTTGGTGCTTTATCTGACTCGCTGTAGTAATTCCAGCGAGAGGCAGAGGGAGCGAGCGGGCGGGCCAGCGAGGGTAGAAGAGCCGAGCGAGCCGAGCCGCGCTCCGGGCGAGCCGGGAAGGGAGATCCGGAGTGAAAGAGGGGCTTCGCCTCCGGCCCAGCAGCCCCCACCCCAGCCCTCCCGCTGACTCCCCACCAGCGGTCCGCAATCCTCGCCGCATCCACGAAACTTTGCCCATAGCAGCGGGTGGGCACTTTGCACTGGAACTTACAACACCCAAGCAAGGACGCGACTCTGCGGACGCGGGGAGGCTATTTCGCCTATTTGGGGATACTTTTCCCCGACGCTGCCCAGGACTCGCTCCTCTGAAAGGCGCTCCTTGCCGCTGTTTGGACGCTGGATTTCCTTCGGGTAGTGGAAAACCCGGTAAGCACCGGGATCCATTTGTCTCTTAATTTATTTTCTCTACTGCTTTAATGCTAAAATGAGTCGAATGCTCAAACTGAGGTGTCTTTTTTCCCATTCCTGCGCTAATGACACTTTTCTCTGAGTAGTTGTGGTAGGTCGGGGTAAGGTTGGGGGTGATCCAGAACTGGATCATAGTAGAGTGACTTGTCAAGATGCGAGAGAAGGCAGAGGGGAAACGGGGATGCGTTCTGAAAAGTAGCCTTTACAGATTTTTGCCAATTGTGTATGACGCTGACCCCCGGCCGGTCGGACATTCTTTATTGCACTAATTGCTGTTTGGGTTGTGGAAGGGGTTGCTTCGCGGTAGGCAGAAAGCCTTTGCATCCTGAGCTCCTTGGAATATGGATTACACATTGCGTGTGTGAACGAGAGAGCTCCGCAGCAGCTGACTTTTCCCCGTCTCCGGGAGGGCATTTAAATTTCGGCTTACCGCATTTCTGACAGCCGGAGACAGACACTGCGGCGCGTCCCGCCCGCCGGTCCCCGCGGCGATTCCAGCTCGCCCCTGCTCCTTTTAAAAAGTTGGCATATGGCTTTTTAAAAGAATGATAAAATTAAACGCCTTGATCTCCAGAGGTGTTAGGACGTGATGTTGGGGAGGCGCAGGGAAGAGAAAGGGGAAGCAGGGATATGTCTGATTCTCCCGGAATCGTCGACTTGGAAAAAACCGGGACGAATCTCCCCACCCAGCCTTGACTCTCCGGCTGCCGCCGCCCTCGGGTGTCCCTGCGCCCCCGAGATGCGGAGAGACAGCGAGGGCCGGGGCTCGGGTAGGCTCCAGAACAGCTGCTACCCTCAACGGGGTGGGGAAGGCTCCCGGGTCCGGGCGAGGAATCGCAGCAGGGTCTCTGGCGCAGTAGCGTCGCTGTGTTGAGTGTGGAAGGGAGGTGCCCCTGTTATTATTTAACACTCCCCTTTTATTTATGGGGGGGTGTTAAAGCCCGCGGCTGAGCTCGCCACTCCAGCCGGCGAGAAAAAAGAAAAGCCGGCAAAGGAAGGAAGGGGGGAGCGCTGGGGGTGGGGATGGAGGAGGCGGAGGGGGAGGCTGGGAGGGGCGGCGGCGCCGGCTGGGGTAGGAGCGCGGCGAGGGCGCGAGTGGGGACGGGCACGGCAGCGCGTAGGGGCCCCGGCGCGGGAGGGAGCGGCGCGCAGCCGCTAGCGCCGAGGCGCCTCTCGCCTTCTCCTTCAGGTGGCGCAAAACTTTGCGCCTTCGGTTTGGCAAATCACATTCCTCCCCGCCGCCTCCCGCGGCTTCTTAGGGAAGCCAAGGCCGATTTCGATTCCACCGCAGCTGCGGTGCCGACTCCGCGGCTTCGCGCCCCGGGCTCTGAGAAGGCGGGGGCCCGGCGGGCACTACACAGCTAGTTCAAGTGCCTGTCCAGGATAGCAGGGGGTTGCCCAAAGGAGGTGAAAGGGTATCCTTTTTTTTGTTGCCCCTCCCCCCATCCGGCCCCTTCGGGGGATAGCTCTGGAAGGGGAGTGGTTAGGAATTGTGGAGCGCACTGTGCGCTGTCGCAGGTTTTGGCACCAACAATACCCCCTTGACTCAAGGCTGTTCCCCCCTTTGTGTGCCCCCTCCCACAGGCTGCCGCGACGATGCCCCTCAACGTCAGCTTCACCAACAGAAACTATGACCTCGACTACGACTCGGTGCAGCCGTATTTCTACTGCGACGAGGAGGAGAACTTCTACCAGCACCAGCAACAGAGCGAGCTGCAGCCGCCGGCACCCAGCGAGGATATCTGGAAGAAATTCGAGCTGCTGCCCACACCGCCCTTGTCCCCGAGCCGCCGCTCTGGGCTCTGCTCGCCCTCCTACTTTGCTGTGGCGTCCTTCTCCCCCAGGGGAGACGACGACGGCGGCGGTGGGAGCTTCTCCACGGCCGACCAGCTAGAGATGGTGACCGAGCTGCTGGGAGGAGACATGGTGAACCAGAGCTTCATCTGCGACCCAGACGACGAGACCTTCATCAAAAACATCATCATCCAGGACTGTATGTGGAGCGGCTTCTCGGCCGCCGCCAAGCTGGTCTCAGAGAAGCTGGCCTCCTACCAGGCTGCGCGCAAAGACAGCGGAAGCCCGAGCCCCGCCCGCGGGCACAGCGTCTGCTCCACCTCCAGCTTGTACCTACAGGACCTGAGCGCCGCCGCCTCTGAGTGCATCGACCCCTCCGTGGTCTTCCCCTACCCGCTCCATGACAGCAGCTCGCCCAAGCCCTGCGCCTCACCGGACTCCACCGCCTTCTCCTCGTCCTCGGACTCTCTGCTCTCCTCCACCGAGTCCTCCCCGCGGGCCAGCCCCGAGCCCCTGGCGCTTCACGAGGAAACGCCACCCACCACCAGCAGCGACTCTGGTAAGCTGGGTCCCTCCTGACCTGTCGAAACGGGGTTAGCGGCTAGATATCTTTGATATTGCCGTTAGTGGCTAATTCAGCTGGCCACTTCAGACCCTGCCTTTCTCTCGTTTCCTTATATTTTGGAAGGAGAAAAAGGCAGATGTGGAAGGTTCCGGGCACTCGTCATCTCTGCAATCCTGGGCTTTAGAGTTCCCTCCCATCCTTTCCCTTTAGACCCCCCTGGTTGCCACCTCCCCCCACCCCCTTCAGGAATTTCATTTGGGTTTTAAAATCTTCTGGCTTATTTTGCAACTCAATCCACTCCCTCTTAAGCATTTTAATTGCTCTGGGGTGAGGGGAGGTTGTGAATGAGGATACCGGTGGATTGATCTCTAAGAGAGTGAATGAATTGCCTCCTTCTTCCCCTAACTTCTGAGAAGTGGTTGGAGTTTAATGAACTAAACATCTACAAGAATGAGGGGCAGTGGACAGGGGCAGGGCTGCATCCTGCGGGAGTGCAGGAGCCAGTGAAAGTGCCTGGAGAGGGGATAGGCTGAGGAACTAGGATCTTCTCAGCCTATTTTAAACGCTTAAAATCAAATCCTTGCCTTTGCCAAAGTTGGATTGCTTTTTTCCTTCCTCCATCCTCCAGGACTTTTGGCAAAGCTGCAAGATCTTTTTTTTATTATTTTTTATTTTGCATTCCCAGTAAAATAGGGAGTTGCTAAAGTTATACCAAGCGATTTACAGCTATCATTTGCAAGATTTGAAGGGTTCTTGGTAAAGTCCCTTAAAAAATAGGAGGTGCTTGGGAAAGTGCTTTACTTTGGGTGTGCCCAAAGCCTCATTAAGTCTTAGGTAAGAATTGGCATCAGAGTCATGTCCTGGTAAATTGTAATTTTCTTGTCTGTGCCATAGCCCCAGCTGTCATCCTTCCCCCTTTATGAGACCACCTTTGTGGGGGAGAGGGGTAAGGAGGATTGGCTAGATTTGGTCCTTTGGGGGGATAGTCTTGTCCAGAGCCCTTTCTAACAGACTGACGCCTTATATTTGAATGGCATTAATTTAATCTGGTCATTGATTCTTTAAAGGAACATTGCTAACTGGGCGATTTCTATTTCCTTTCTTAAAGAGGAAGAACAGGAGGATGAGGAAGAAATCGATGTTGTCTCTGTGGAAAAGAGGCAGCCCCCTGCCAAAAGGTCAGAATCGGGGTCACCTTCTGCCGGAGGCCACAGCAGACCTCCTCACAGCCCACTAGTCCTCAAGCGGTGCCACGTGTCCACCCATCAGCACAATTACGCAGCACCCCCCTCCACAAGGAAGGACTGTCCCGCTGCCAAGAGGGCCAAGTTGGACAGTGTCAGAGTCCTGAGACAAATCAGCAACAACCGGAAATGCACCAGCCCCAGGTCCTCGGACAGCGAGGAGAATGACAAGAGGCGGACACACAACGTCCTGGAGCGCCAGAGGAGGAATGAGTTGAAACGGAGCTTTTTTGCCCTGCGTGACCAGATCCCAGAGTTGGAAAACAATGAAAAAGCCCCCAAGGTAGTTATCCTTAAAAAAGCCACTGCATACATCCTGTCCATCCAAGCAGAGGAGCAAAAGCTCATTTCAGAAAAGGACTCTTTGAGGAAGCGCCGAGAACAGTTGAAACACAAACTTGAACAGCTGCGGAACTCTTGTGCATAAGCTGACCTATTGGAGGAAGGAACTGGAATCGCTCATGAATTCTCACTTGTTACAAAGGGAAAGTAAAGAAAAAGGTTCCTTCCGACAGAACTGCCGCAATTTATTACCTATGAACTTATTTCAAATGCATGATCAAATGCAACCTCACAACCTTGGCTGGGTCTTGGGACTGAAAGGTTTAGCCATAATGTAAACTGCCTCAAATGGGACTTTGGGCATAAAAGAACTTTTTTTATGCTTGCCATCTTTTTTTGTTTTTTTCTTTAACAGATTTGTATTTAAGAATTGTTTGTAAAAGATCCTAAGGTTTACCCAATTTTTCTGTGTAAATATGGCCATTAAATGTAAATAACTTTAATAAAACGTTTATAGCAGTTATACAAGATTTCAAACCATGTATTATAAACCATAATTTTTTTATTTAAGTACATTTTCCTTTTTAAAGTTGATTTTTTTTCTATTGTTTTTAGAAAAAATAAAATACCTGGCAAATATATAATTGAGCCAAATCTTAAGTTGTGAGTGGTTTCTTTTCATCCCCTTCCCTCCCCCATTTTCTTTTCACCAATTACAAATTAACAGAATTGACCCTTAAGAGAATGAGTTTATAAAGAGGGAGAAAGTTGTTTTAAAAAAGGCAAGGGTTTTTCTTTGTTGAAATGGGTCTGGGGGCCTTAAGGTCTTTAAGTTCTCAGGGGTTATAAGATGCTTCCTGGAGATTGTGATAAGGGCCAGAGTTGATAGTTGAAAAGAAGGGGCAGAAGCCTGGTGAGACGGTTTAGGGAGAGGAGATGCCAGAGGTTAAAGATAACAGCTAAGTACACAAAGCTTAAGGACTGGGGGGTTGGGAGAAGGTGAAGAAGGAAAACTTCCCTTCAGTGTAGTTCACCAGTGCCCCTCCCCTGTTCAGTTCAAACCCAGCAGTGCTGCCCAGTGAGAGAGCTAGTGGGGAAAGGGCAGGAAGCAACCTTTGCCCTTTGCCTGCTGCTACCGGGCACCAGCTCCTTGACATGGTTATCTCATGAGCCTCAGAGGAGCTCTGGGAGGAACGCTACTATTAGCCCTAGTTTACAACCGAGGAAACACAAAAGCTCAGAGTGGTTATATAACTCAATCTACTGCCATACAGATAGTAAGCAGAATCCAGGTCCCATGTCTGTTGAAAACACTTAACCCTTCTCACTCACGTCTTAGCTCATCTTGGTTCTAAAGTGCTGAGATTAAGAGGGCTTTGGGGACTGATGGACTCGAATAATAACAATTTTAAACTCTATTTGTGTGCCAGGTACTCTTCTAAGAATTTTATTTCTAAGTCCACAGCAACCCCATGAAGGAGGTACTGTTGATTTCTCCGTATTACAGAGGGGGAAACTGAGGCACAGAAAGACTTATCCCCAGGATGAACTGATAAGAAATTAGACAGGCTGGGATGCAAACCCAGCCTGTTTACCGCTATCCAACCTGTCCTAGCTCACCTCTCAACAAGCCGGTAGGAATAAGCTGGCCACTCCTGAGTACAGGAGTCACAGTTCAGTGAGTTATGTATTTTAAGTCTCAACATCTAGGCCCAGTCAGACATCAGTTCCCCCTTTTTATGTTTATTTTGGTTTTTATTTTTTTGTTCATTGTTTAATTTTTTCCTTTCACATTGAGAAGATCACCACTAGTTCACTCCTACCTTCGCCATTTATTAAATCAGATTCACTGGTTGCTCCTGGGAAGAAGCCAGTTTGGAAATGCTACTGTTCAGATCATAAAACAAAACATACTCTTTGTCATGTGAGTCATTATTTTAGAAACTACAGACTCTCCTTCCTTCCAACCTCTTTCACACACTCATGACACATGCTCATTATTAGTCCATGAAAAGGCATTTTTGAATATATGTATTAATTATAAGCCTCTAATAACCCATGGCCCAAACCAGAAATGACATTGACTACATAGGTAAATGGAAGTTACTATTACTGTTCTAATTACTTCATTGTCTTGATCTCAGAGTTGGTCTTCAGCTCCTGGTGCTTTCTTTGGGATTTTAATCCACCACCACCCGTAGATCAATAAATAATTACTATCTTCAGCTCTGACTCCTAGAATAATCTATTCAAGGGCATAATGTCTTTTTCTTCTTCCTTCTTTTGAGCCTCAAGCCCCATCCTCACGGCTTCAAGCTGCCATGCCAAATTCCCTAAACTCAAAGGGAGATAAAATTAATAGAAGTTAAGTAGTCCAAAGTGTTACAAAAGTGGGGGCGATCTTAAATGGCTCACTCTTTGCCCCTTTGAGAACCACAGCTGGAGTGCAGCCCTGAAGTGACTCACCTGGGAACTGGGAAGGTGTTAGTCTCAATCACTGTGTCCGGGCAAGCCCTCGGAATAGGAGTGTTCCTCGCTAGGAAAACAGCTCCCAATTCCAAATTATCAGGAAAGAACTTTAAGGATGCAGAGCTCAGCTGTGGGGATAGAAGGAAACCATTCCAATTACCTATTAGGCCACCTCTTACCTTAACTCAGCCAGGGAATGGCTCTGAAAACAGGACAGATGCCAACTTCCTTCCAGAAAGTCAGGCTGATCTTACAATACAAATCGGCCCTCAGAGCCAATGCAGAGAGTCCCAGGGGTCTATGCCATTGTGTAATCTATTTTTGGAGATGGAAGGGAGGAGCTTGCAGTTTAGTCAGGAATATATTAGAAGGAATAAGGCAATACTGACTCTGCCTTTTACCCATGACAACGTTCAGGAATTAATGACTCTTCCAGGGGATTCCTGGAATGGTTGTGTTTAGGGATGGGATGTATAGAGGAAGTAAGTGTTATTTTCTGCTGCCATTTGAAAGCAACAAAGGAGATCAAGATTATAAAAGCAACCGATTACATTTTAAAATGAATAGTTTTCACAATCCCAGCCTAACACTTAGACTATTCACAGCTTGGGCATGGAAGTAGATTTCTCTGCTGGTCTTTATGACAAACTCTGGCACAAAGCTTGGGAAAGAGGACAAAAATGTCGCATTAGGAGGGTTCCTGTGGTTTGTTTGCAATAACAAACAATGATTGGCTCAGTCAATAATTATTTTTTAGTGCGCACACTAAGGGCCCCTGAAGCATTCCTTCCCAACAATAAATAATCCTTAGGCTAGAAAATGCTAAAGGTTATCCTTCAACCCTGTTCATAAATGGACTATGAGGCAACTTTACAAAAGACTCTTCTTTAAGGTTACAAACCACTATAGGCCTTTTTTAAATTTTTTTATTTTATCATAGCTCACTGCAACCTCAGAATCCTGGGCTCAATCCTCCTGCCTCAGCCTCCTGATAATTTTCCTATTTTTAGCAGAGATGGGGTCTCACTGTTGCCTAGGCTGGTCTGGAACTCTTGACCACAAGTGATCCTCCTACCTCAGCCTCCCAGAGTGCTAGGATTACAGGCATGAGTCACTGCACCCCGCCCATTATGGGTCCATTTTAAAGGAGAATTGTAGAAACAAAGCCAACAGAATAGGAACAGGGACTCATTTAAAAAAATAAAACTAAAAAGATTACAACCCATCTCCAAAGACTTAGCAATAACCCTTCTTTGTTCTACCTGCATGAAAAACTTACAGTACCTGTAAATTTAGAAAAACAACGAGGAATGCTGGCTTTGCCAAACTGGCTTGAGGTGACTCTAGATGACTCTGAGTTTATTTCACTTTTAATTTTATTTAATTCAATATTAGTCTACACTAAGCTCTTTAGGAAGACTGAGTTGAAGGAAACAAACGTTAATGGAATGTAGATCTTCTGAGTTTGAAAGGAATGCTCTTTGTTTTTAAACAATGCCTGGGAGCCCAGCCACAATCCCCAACACTTTCTTTCCATTGTCATCCCTTCAGCACATTAAGGGATAAAACACTCCAGTGCAGTCGTAGGAAAGGAGAGAGCTCAGGGAAAGAAAATGACCTTTTTTTTTCTCTTTTTGGACACAGAATCTCACTCTGCTGCCTGGGCTAGAGTACAGTGGCTTCATCATAGCTCACTGCAACCTCAGACTCCTGGGCTCAAGTGATCCTCTCATCTCAACCTCCCAAGGTTCTGGGACCGTAGTCACGTACCACCATGCCTAGCTGATATTTCTATTTTTATTTTATTTTTTCAGTAGAGACGGGGTCTCGCTGAGTTACTCAGGCTGGTCTCAAAGAATCCTCCTGCCTTGGCCTCCCAAAGTGCTGGGATTACAGGTGTGAGCTACCACACCCAACTGAGAATAAGCCATTGTTACACACCTACTATCTTGCAGAGCCTCCATCTCACTGGACCCCCTCAGCAGCCCAGCTGGAGAACAGTTGTTGAATGTGACAATCCTGAAGTGAAAAGCTGGCCCCAAGTCACAAAAGTACCAACAATAAAACAACAATAATAGTAGTAAATGTTTACTATGTGCTAAACACTTTGCATGCATTATCTTATTTCATCCCCAAAGCAACTCTTAAGAGGTAAATTCTATTTCTAATGCCCATTTTACAAATGAGGTGACTGAAACTTTGAGAGATTAAAGAACTTGCCTCCATTCGCAGAGTGGCAAAATGGTGAAAGCGGAAATTATTCCTTCAGTCATAAATGTTTATTGAGCACCTACTATGGGCCCACATTGTGCAGACAGAGAGGAGGTCTGAAAAGAGATACCAAGATAAATGAGACAGATAAGATCCTGACTCTGAGGGGCTCATGGACTACTGGAGACTATTGAATGACTGAATCAAGAAGACTAGCTACTAGACTTATTTTAAAACCACTTTTACAGCTTACTATGTAGCAGGAGGGAATTTGAGCTCTGGGAGCTGCTGAAGACACTCCACCTTCCCCCAGAGAAAATGGAATGCAGCATGGAGCCCAGGAAATGCTGGAAGGGAAGCCAAAGGAGAAGATATCATCAGAGGGTTGGAGGGAAGCTGGGAGAAGAGGGTATTACCAAAGCCACAGAAGAAGATCTTCTATCAAAGGTGTGTCAAGGGCAAGCAGAAGTACAGCAAGATGGTGGAGAAGGGTCCTTTGCACTTAGCCATATGGAGGTGTCTTCCTGGCCACAACTTCTCCCCAGCGGGATGGCAGACCCATCCACTCAGGATCTTCTCCTTCATTCTATTCATTCAATTCATCACCAGAAACAGCTGCCTAATATTAATAGTTTCCCCAGTGCCTTCTCCAGGAGTTCCCAAAGTGTGTTTCTGGAGCCAGCAGTATTTACATACCTGTGAATTTGTTACAAATGCGGACACACAGTCAGAATTAGAATCACGGAAGATGGGGCCCAGGACACTGTGTTTCAACAAGCCCTGCAGGGCCTGATAAAGTTCAAGACCCTCTGACTTCTCCATCCACACAGTCCCGGTAATCTTTCTAAGTCACAGGTAAGATTATGCTGCTCTCTGGTTAAAACCCTTCAGAGGGTTCCTGTTACCCTCTGAATTAAGTCCACAGCCATTATTCACAGTGTTCTATGTCCTGTAAGTTTTTTCAGACACCTTGCTCCTCTGCTCAAAACATTGTTCATCCAACACCCACCCATCTGCCAGCACTGTAGCCAACCAGCCTGACAAGTTCTTATTCATCCTTTGTAGTTCACCTTCTCGTATTCTCTGATCTCTAGACAAGATTCCAGAGAAAACTAATATTGCTTATGATAATACTCCTCATTTTTTATGAAAATCACTTCTCCTGACTGTTAGATCAACTCCTTGAGGAACAAAACCGTATTAGTCTCATTCATCAGTGAATCCCCAGTGCTAAGTGCCCAGCATCTAATAATGACTCAATAACTCTTGGATGAATGACTGAATGAAGAGCCATTTTGATGGTGTGTTGGGCATTGAACATGAGCAGCAGAGGATGTGAAAGCAAAGTTTCTGGATTACCTTTCAAGACACTTAGCTGGGAAGGAAAAAGATGAATACATCAAGTCAAGGCATAGACTTTTATTTGATTTTATTTGCTTGATTAGAGTTGTATTTTATTTTTATCGAAGATGGAAGAGATAATTAGATTACATGCTGATGGGACCGAGCTGAGAGCGAGAGAAGTGAAGAAAGGGGGATGATGTAGCTAGCAGAGGGCTTCTCCATCTTCGTCTGTGCAGTGCCTGGGGCTCTCGACTGAGTGTGGAATGTGGCTGAACTGAGATAAAGAGGAATGTATTCCTGAACCTGGGCTCTCCTCAGGGTATTGATTCTTCCAGGTAGTGACTTCAAAAGCCACCTGGTTCCCCTTCTGCAGGTTCCCAGAGCCCTCTACTCTTCCTCTATCACAGGACATGTTCACATATCCACGTGTGGGACTAACCTGCTTAATTTTCTTTCTCCCTTGCTAGACTCCTTGAGTAGCCCTCTCTGGAGTAGCCCACAGGTGGGCCGCAAGCCAGATCACTCAGGGCCCTCACAAGAGGGTTTGGACTGTTGTCTAAAGACAGACTCCACAGTGGGGAAAGTCACGTCATTCCCGTTATGATTGCCTGGATCCTGCGGTCAAGGTGCCTCTAATCTGTTCTCAAAGACACAGGAGTGATCTAATTCAAATGCTAACTAATCAGATCATTCCCCCACATATAGGAATCCAGTGGCTCTCCTTGCTCTGACTATAAAGTACAAATATCTTCATACCTGTTCATGATCTGTCACGAGATTGCTTTGAGGACAAGGACTCTGTTTTTCTCTCTCATCTTTATGTCTTGAAGACCAGGCACGATATCCAGTATGCAAAATTTTGTTGAATAAACAAAATTTTGTTGAATGTGCCTATAAACGAATGAATACATGCATACATTTGCCATATATTTTAGGTTTTCACTTCCTGGGGCTGTCACTCTTTTTTACCTCACTCAATCCCACACTATATACTCAGCTCATACCAAATCTCTTCCCTCTCTGATGTCTACCCAAATCATTCCAAATGTCAGAAGCCTCAGCAACAGTTTCTCTGAGTCTGTCAGTCAGGATCTCTAGGTTACAAGCCACAGAAACCCAGTACAAATTGTCAAAAGCAAAAATATGTTAGTTTATGTAACTGAAAAAGCAGGGATGACTCAATCTAGGGGCTTACACAATAACTTCAGGGTTCTCTCTGCAGCTTCATGTCAGGCAGGATCCGTCTACTCACCTGGGGCAAAGATGGCTGCCAGCAGCTGGAGGCTTTTGGCCCAGGTCAAAAGCCTCAGAAAGGATTCTAACTGGTCTTCTGGAGTCACGTGCCCACCCGGAGGCTAGTGGATCAGTCTATTCTCAGCCCCTCTCCTGTGGGAGAGTTGGGGCCGTGTGTTTGGAGGCCCCGTCCAGCAGGGGAAAGACAATTTCTCAAAAGAAAAAATGGAGACACAGAAAGGAAAGGATGTTCTCTAGATTGACTTTTTGGGTAATTGTAGTGTTAAGCTCCTGAGAACTACATGGAATGTAGCCCAGAGGTTTTAAAATCCTGCTTTTCAGAATCGTCAGAAGACCTTTCTGTAAAATAGAGATTCCCAGAGTCCACTTCAGAGCTACTAAACCAGAAGGTCCAGAGGAGGGGCCTAGGGTTCCATATTTTTAAAAAGTTCCACAAGTGAGTGAGAGGAACAAATATGTCAGAGCTGAAGGCACGGGGCTTCTCAAGTCCTGCAGATTTGAGTCTGAGTCTGCGCGTGTCCCCAGCTAGCTGCATGACCTAGGGCAGACCTGGCTGCTCTAAGCCTGACTTTCCTGATTTGCAAGGGCAAAAGAAATAAAGGGGTGGCCAGAGGAGTTCAGGAGACACAACTCTCTGCCAGGCTTCTGAGAAAATTAAATGAGATAAAGTGTGAGAAATGGTCCAGCACAGGTTCGGTAAAGGTAAATATCTTTCCCTCTTCCTCCTCCCTCCCCTCTATTTCTAACGCGTTGCCAAGTCCCTTAGATTCTGCCTCCTAAATGCCTCTGGCTCTGTCCACATGTCTCCTGGACAACTGCCACCACCCTCTTCCTGCCTACCATCACCCTTTGCCTGGGGCTCTCTGCAGTAGCTTCTCCCTGCCTCTAATCTGTTCTCCTCAAAGGCACAGGCATGGTCTACTGCAAACACTAACCAATCGGATCATTCCCCCACATGCAGGAATCTAGTGGCTCTCCTTGCTCTGACTGTAAAGTACAAATGTCTTCGTACCTGTTCATGATCTGCCACCGCATTGCCTGTCCAGCCTCACCTCCTGCCATGTCACCACTTCTGATCTAGCCTACAACCTTACTGAGGCCATTTCTAATCTCTTTGAAATGCCAGACACGTTCTCCCACTGCATCTCTGCTCTCGATGTTTCCTCTGCCTGAAGGATGTTCATTCACCTCCCACCTCCATGTCTCCTTTTGAATGTCACCTCTTCATGGAGGCCCTCCTTGATCTCTGCTTCCCCGGTTCCCCTTCTCCATGCTTATCTTGTTCACAATAGCTAGTAACAGTTAACCACTGTGGCAACCTTCTCCTTCACTGGATTTATTCATCTGTTTTATTTCACGACATCCCCATAAGATGATCGCACTCACTTCCTCCTTTCACGCTTTAGGATACTGAGATTTAGAGATAGCAGGTAGTTTTCTCAAGGTGAAGTGCAGGGGATTCAATCCAAGGTCTTTTGGATTCCTAGTCACCAGGTTTCTCTACCTCCTGCTGTCCCCTGTAGACTACACTGTATTGAAATTGCCTATTTCCTCCTCTTGCTTCCACACTGAAATTGGAGTTACTTGCTTATATGCTGTGCTATCTCCAGCACTTAGCACAGACTGGGTACTCTATTCAAGAGACTCTATTATATTGTTGAATGAATGCAGTCAGTGTGCCCATGTGCTGAGATCTGCAGCCAGAAAGATATTGGTGGTAAGTTTGTACCCAAAGGAGTTTGTACCTGCTGTGCTGTTGAGGGTTAGCACATGGGACAATGACTCGGAGCCAGAGACAACCTTATCCTTAGCTTTCTAGATGAAGCCCATAAGAAAATATAATCTTCCTGAGGTTCCTCTACGCATTTTTGGCTGAATTGGTTTACAATCTCAGGTCTTCTGAGTTGCAGGATTTGTTTACCTGCCTTACCAGAATCCAGAATGATCTCCTGAACTAGAGACAATTTGCCACTGCAATGAAACTTCCAAACTGGCTCAGTTCCCAAGTCTATGCTGGGTCTTTTTCCCACACCTAGATTTTCCCCAATCAACAAATATTTACCGGGCACATCCCATGTACAAAGGAGGCACCAGTGTGGAAGAAATAGATTCAACAATCTAGTACAGAAGAGTGACATTAAATAAGTATTTACATAAATAATTAACTAAGTAAATTCAAGGGCACAGAGTAGTGGGGTGAGGAAGCACAGAGTGTTGTGGGAGCACCTGACAGTCCAGGGGTTCAGGGAAGGTTTTCAGCCAAGACATGGAGGATGAAAATGAGTTGGGAAAGCCAAGGATACTGAGCCTCTGCTGTGGGAGAGAGGGACACATGCTCGGGGAACTGACAGCAAACCAGAATGGAAGGAGCAGAAAGGACAAGAGAACCTCCACCCCAGATGAGGCCCAGCCGGATCACCTGGGGCCCTCTCAAGAGGGTTTGGACTGTTGTCTAAAGACAGACTCCACAGTGGGGAAAGTCACGTCATTCCCGTTATGATTGTCTGGATCCTGCGGTCAAGGTGGCACCATCCCCACAGCCATGCGTTGTGGTCAAGGGAAACGTCATGGTGCTGGGTGTTGGGACACTGGATTTCCTGCACTGCCATTATTTCCCTCTGGACCTCAGTACCCTGCCTGCAACACAGGTCAGTAAACCCAGACCAGGTCATCATACATATTAAGGTCTTTTCAACTAGGACATACAGTAATATTAAGAAGAATAACAACCCTAACATTTATCAAGTGTTTTCTATGTGCCTAGTACTACGCAAAGCATTTCACATGCATTTTCTCCTGGAATCTTTGTGACAACCACATGAATAATAGGTAACTATGACTGTACCCATTTGACAGATGAGAAAGACTCCGAGGTATGAAGTCAATTGCCAAAGGTCCCCCGGCAAAGAAATAAAAGAGCTGGAATTCCAGCCCAGGTCTGCTCTGGCCCCGAAGCCTGACTCATCTGCCATCTCACACTGCTAAGATACTTTCGGAAGGCTTCAAGCCTGAAAAGTTATGATGGCTTGTGCCAGCTTAACACTTTTAAAGGCCTTTTCAGCTGCTTTGAACTTTTAACAATGTACCCTCTGTGACACTGGAAGGCTCCCAGATGAATTACAGAAGCATTCCCCGAGGTGTGGGGGCCTCCCCAAGGTCTAATAGCACTTCAGTGTGAAGAATTCAGAGCGGACATAAAGCACATCTTCGCATCTCGGCCTCCTGAACCATCACCAGATTCGCTCAGGCCAGACAGGAATCCTGAAGTTATTTTTCCAGGAGCTTGGCTGGCCCCCTCTCTCTTCTTAACAAATCAGGCTGTCATTTCCCTCACCTCAAAAATCTCCCTCCCCCTGGCACCAAGACGGCTGCCTTTTCCACCATGAATTTGAAAAGGGTCTCCCTCGTGGCCTGTGGGCATTTACCAGCTCAGCACCTCTCACCAGCAATCTGCTCTTCAGAAACTGGTCTCCGATCCCTCATTCTCCATTTGTGACCTCAGAGGTGGGAGGCGTGGGAGTCTAAACACAAGGTAATGGGAGATCAGAGCTGTGGGAGTTGCCAGAGGCCAGAGAACATTCTGGATGGAAAAGCCCCTGATGTCACATGAGTAGACCACCTTCTTTTTCCAGACGAGGGACAGGATGTACACAGAGCACACAGACATTGAGGAGTAAGTTGGGACAGTAACTCAAGTTTGCTGGCAGTTAACAAGGGAGCCCCTCTGGCCTTGGGACTACCCAGAGTCCTTCCTCTTCGGTGGGTAGTGCACCCCCACCTCCTTGTAGAATTTCCTCCTACCCCTTACGGGTGGTCTCCATAAGCCCAGGAAAGCACCCTGCCCTCTCCTAGCCATAGAGATGCCCAGGGAGACTAAGCACACTCATTCTCTCAGGACTTTGAATCTTAACTGAAATAACCCCAGGACAGAGCGCATCCCTTCTGGTAGGCGGCTCTCTCGGGAGCGACTGAGTCGTTAGGCTTTCTAGACACTTGGCATTACCTCTGTCAAACCCATGTCAGCCCTGGTTTCCCTGGTTCCATCCATTCTAAAGCTCTCCAGCATCCTCCTGGAAAATTCCTTTTAGGACTAAATTAGCCAGTGGAAGTTTCTGTTGCTTGCAACTAAAACACCCTGAAGGATGGAGCATTCTTTGAATTTTCCCCACAATTCATGCTGCCTTGCTCTGAGGCAAGACAACAACCTTAAAAAAAATGGCAAAGAGACAGGAACACTGAAAGTCATAACAAGATATACATACAACCAAGTCCTGGACAGTCACATCTTTTGAGCCATGTGGCACCGTCTCATCAGCTGCATATTTTGTTCTTCTGTTATCTACACTTGGGGATAATTTGTACTGGAGTTCAGTGCCACGGACATGTTTGATAGGGAGTGGTCTACACACTGTAGTGTCTCCACTCTTACTGTCTAGAAGTCTCAAACCCAAATAAACTCTGCATAGTTTGAGCACAATTCTTACCTTTTTTTAAAAAAAACTACCACTCAAAAATCATTATTTTATGACAGGTATTATGCTAAGGGTTTTACATATACCATCTAATCATGCAAACAATTCTATGGATTGTACACTAGTATTAGTTTAATTGCATTAATGAGAAAACTGGCTCTCAGAAATGGGGCGGGAGTGGTGGTAAATGAATGCCAAGGTTACTCAGCTAGAGGTGGTGCACTTTGGGTCTAATCCCAGGGCAGTCTGACTCCAGACACTTTGCTCTAAAATCCCAGGCTGAATTGCCTGGAAATGACTCAGTGATACTCCATTCAAGGGGTTCTCTAATCAGAGACCCTCCTGGAATAGGAAAGCTGAGACTCAGCATTTCCAGGGAAATTGTCATTTGAAATGCATGTTTAATGTGATATTATAATTTCATATTTGAGAGGTCAAAAATAAAACCAACCCCAATGTGTTCATTGCAAACCAGGATACCTTTGAGAGTGAAAGTGGTTCCTGTGGATAACTAGGTCAGGGTTTCCCCAGGTGAACCCACGTGTGTGATCACCATCTCACAGGTGAGCAAACTTAGTGCAAGTAGAGGAGGATTGCAGAGCAGCAGGCAGTAGAGGAGATATCGAAACAACTCCGAGAGAAGTCATGGAGGCACCCGGCATTCTCCCATGTGACTTTTCTGACAGCCTGTGTTCTTCCAACCTTTCAAAACTCTGTTCAAACCTGCTATACCAGGAAGCCCTTCCCAACTAACCTCAGTCGATTCTGCATCCTCTAAATCTTCTGATAGACACCTTGTACTGCACTTTATCGATTTTCTCTTAATTATAAACTGTGCTTGTGCGTGTGCGCACATGTATACGTGAGCTCTCCTTCCTTTGCACGGTTCCATATTAACTGAGCCTTGACCTCAGTTACCATGGAACCGTACTAAGTGAGAACACAGTTTTGATACTTACAAGTCTCCATTAATACAGTGCCTTGCAAAGTGAAGAGAGCCTATATTCTGTTTTTCTTTCATGACGCTATATTAGTTTCCTAGGGTTGCCAAAACAGATTACCATGAATTGGGTGGCTTATAACAACAGAAATTAATTGTCACAGTTCTTGACACAAGAAGTGTAAAATCAGAGTGTCAGTAGGGCTGCGCTCCCTCTGAAGCCTCTAGGGGAGAACCGTTCTTTGCCTCTTCCAGCTTCCAATCGATGCTGGCAATCCTTCGTGTTCCTCGTTTGTGGATGCATCACTCCAATCTCTGTCTCTGTCTTCACACGGCCTTCTCCCCTGCATGTGTGTGTATCTCTGTGTGTCCTCTCCTCTTATTACAAGGACATCAGTCATTGGGTTTAGGGTCTCCCTTAACCCAGTATGACCTCATCTTAACTAATTACTTCTGTAAAGACCCTATTTCCAAACAAGGTCACATTCTGAGGTTCCTGGTGGACATGAACTTTGAGGGGGGACCACTATTCAGCCCAGTTCAGGTGGGCTGGATTTACAGCATAGATCAAGCCCCCTTTAGTGCTAAGCTGGGGAGTGCATACAACAGGTGCTCAATAATCTAGGTTGTACTCTCTCACAAGGGTAGATCTGAATAAGGGTAGCAATGAGCACAGTTCATCAGAGGCCCGTTTTCTTTCTCATTTCAGCTCTCTTTACAGTAAACCACTCCCCAGCCCCCTTCCTTCCCTTTTTGCCCTGGCTTTCTCTTCCCCTGTCCCCAACCACCCTCAACGCCTCTTCTCTTTCCTTCCCCTCAGAGCCCTGAATGGTGCTTCGGGGGAGCTGTGCGTGTGCGTGTGTGCCTGTGCCGGGCAGCCATCCCGGAGTAAGAGCTTCCTCTTCACTTCAAGCTCCCTCACCCCATCCAAGCACGTCTTTACTCTGTACTTTGAGGGTGCAAGTCCATTCGAGTCCCTCCAAAAGTTAAACGAAATTCTCAGCCCTCAGTCAAATATCCTCTCTCAGCCACACACCCTTCCGATTTCTGTTTCTCCAGAAGTCCCAAGCGAAAAGGTTCCTCATTGCTAGCACTGCCTGTGTCTTCCTCTTTCTTTAGTTTCTGGATGGCAGTTTATTTTTTCTGCTGAAAAATTAGTAACATATTGTCACTGAATGAGTTTTTATTCTGTGCCAAGCAGTGTGCCAGGCACTTCCCACACATTATCTCTCTCATTCTTTACATAATTCTCATTATACAGATGAGAATAGTGAGGACTTAAGCAAGGAGGTGTTTTGTCAAAGGTTGTGCAGCTAATTCAAGGTGGAGTCAGGATTTGAACTTACTACGTCCATCAGATTCCAGAGTGTGGTCTCTTCCTCAGGGTGTAAGGTAATGAAAGGGACCTTTGGGAATATTATTCCTTCAAAGTGCTTCCCAGCCAAACTTCCTGAAAACGTATAAGATCATTAAGTACTATCTTCTGTTTGCTTTAAGGTACTAAGCCTAACAGACTCTTCACATTTCCCTTCACTGAAATTATTGGGGTGGGTTTGAGGATGGGAGATGCTGCTAGAAGGGAACCCATTGACAGCCTGCAGGTCATTACTAACGATCCCCAGGGAATCAGTTTTTCTCCTAGCAGCTGCTTTGGGCTTTGGGGTGCAATAACTTAAGCCATCAAATGCAAACTATTCAAAATTTCAAAATGCTCTTTGTTGGCAGTTTTCCATTAAACTTGATTCAGCAAGTTCAGGGTGCTGGGGAAAAGTCACAACGTATACCCAAATCAGAGTCAACTAACAGCCTCACATACCAGACACTAATCCTGGGAAACTTCCTGCAGTTTCATGGACAAGCCCATTCTCTCCTGTCTCTTTGCACCTGTTCCCTTTACCTAACACCTCCCTCTGAACTCAACTATATGTCCTTCCAGGTACCACAGCATCGACGAAGGCATTTGGCCCAGGCATTTAGCCTCCACCCTAGAAGAGTCCTTCTCTGAACCCTAAGGCAGCCCTCGATGGCTCACTCTCAGGGAAGCTGGGGGAGGGGAAGGTTGTTAAAAGCTAGGCCTTGCCCCAAATCTTCTAAGTCAGAATCTCTAGGGTGGAGCCTGGGAAAAATGCATCTTAACACATTCTCCGGGTACTTGAGAACATGTCCTAGGCTGAGCTTCCCAGAATCAAGTCATTGCTTCATCTTCACAATTTTTATATTGAACCTTTAAAAAAATTAACAAACACTGATGTGGTACTTACTGTGCTCTAGGCACAGTGTGCGTAACTCACGCAGTGGTCATTGCAGCCCTAAGGAGGTAGATACTTTTATTATCCCATTTTTGCAGATGAGGAAACTGAGGCACAAAGAAGTTAAGAAACTGGCCTGAGGTCACCCATCAAATAAATGGCAGGGTTGACTCCAGATTGCCCACTAGATCTTATATCTGTTAATTTGTTTCTTTAAATCATCTCACTTTCAAAATTTAAATAATTTATTTGAATTTAATGCAAAATCTATGAAGGCAGAGATTTTCAGCTGTTTGTTCACTGCTGGATACCCAAAGGCTAGAACAATGCCCAGCAAAGCCAATACATATTTGTTGAATGAATAAATGAAAATGCAAGGATTTAACATGGGGTTGAGGTGGTGTTTATATTTTTTTCCTCATATTCACCAAAAATACATGGACATAATTATTACTATAAAAGGTCTGTGTACCACCAAAAATCCTGTCCTATTTTCATATGGGTGTCTATAGCCAGTATAGTTGGGAAGTCCTGAGCTAGAACTTACCTCTATCATTGCCCTGATGTTATAATTTTCTCCACCAGACGGTAGGCTCTCAAGAACAGCGATTCAGTTTATTCATCCTTGTATCCCTGTGCCTAGGGCAAAGGCCAACTCTGCCATTCTTCATTCTTGCTAGAGGGAACTGGTTATAGATTTGACTGTTCCTTCAAATCCTTTGAGACCCAAAAGGCAGTGACAGGATTCAATGGATGACAAAGAATAATGAGTCTCAGGAGGTCTGGATGAGGCCTTCCTAAAGGGGGGACGGCAGGTGTGAGCTGTTGGGCGTCTGGACACCTGAACTCTACTTCTGGCTGATTCTTCATGTCCCAGAGACATTCTGCTTTTGTGAACTGGCAGCCTTTCTCAGACTGTGAATTCCTCGCAGATAAAGATCACTTCCTTCTTGTTGTTCACCAATGTGTATGCAGAACCTGTATAGTGCCTGGCGTACCTAAGATGATCAATAAAAAGAAGTGTGGGTTGAATGAATAAATGAGAGAGAAATTGTTAAATATATTCTAATGAGAAAAGTATAGCATGTCCTCTCCCTCATTTTCCTCTGTTTCCACAGTCTCTAGGGGCTCTAATATCTCCACAAAATATGCATTTGTGGAAGGCAATTTGGTTAGAAAGGCTGACTTGAAGTTGCATGAGAAGAGCATGTTACATGAGCTAGAAAAATAATAATTAGTCATTGAAAAGAAGAGGGACAATGGGAATTGCGAGGGGGAAGATCCTACGTCCAGCCCCATCTCAAGACCTGCTAGGTACCTGACTCCAGGCTCCTGGTTGTCAGACTCTGGGACTGGTGCAGTGACCTCAGCATCAGGCATGAGCTCCAGCTAATTTTTCTGAATATTGGTTCTGCTTCAGATGGGATGTCAATGAGAGTATTGCAAGCTAACAGCAGGGAGGCAGACAGACAGGCAGTCAATGATAATTAAACTTTTTTTCCTTGGTACACAGCAGCCAACCCCAAGGCACACAGAAAAGATACCCGCAGAAGTTGCCAAGAGCTGAGCAGTAGGAAAACACGAAGAAACTGAACTCAAGAAAGCCCTGAGGGTCTCTTTGCCTGGAATACTCTGATTCAGAAAATATCCTGATTAATTGGTAAGAGAACCAGGGCAGTGGGAAAAAGAAAAAGAGTAAGAGTCACAGACCAGATCAACAGATGATTTGAGACTCTCACTGGAATGGTGAGTGTATCCAACAGCACGTACCCAATAGCTTTGCCATTCCCTTTATGTTAAAAAGAGTGTCATCAGCCTCAAATATATCGAAGGGCCTGCACAGAGTCAAGAAAGAAGAAAGAGGAGGTGACAACAAACAAGAAATGGAAGTTTTGTGAGTGTTTACAACCAGCCAGGCCAGGCATGTCCATATGCATTATTAAATATCAAATGACATCCCCCCAGTGGGGAAGATGCTGTTCCCACTGCCCTTTTATATATGAGGAGACATAGGCAGGTCACATTGCCTGTCCAAGGTCATCCAATAAGTGGGTGGCAGGAATGGAATTTGCTCTCACGTCTGTCTGACACCACATCCCATTGCAGTAGGCAGCCACTACCTCAGCTCCTGGTAGTCACACCCTGTGCAATCCCCCTCCTGCTGTGTGGACTAGACCTCGTGACTCACTTATAACATATACAGTATAGCAAAAGTGATGGGATGCCCCTTCTGAGGTTAGATCATAAAAAGACTGCAGCTCCCATCTTGGGCACTTCTCTCATACATCACGGGTGCTGGGGGAAGCCAGCTGCCACGTCAATGGCTGTGCCATGGAGAGGCCCACGTGGCAAGGAACCAGTGTCTCCAGCCAGTAGTCAGTGAGGCCCTAAGGCCTGTCCAAAGCCATGTGAGGGACCCTCAGAGGGAACTCTCCCCATGTCTGGTCTTGAGACAACTGCAGCTCTGATGGAGGCCTTGAGTGCAGCCTCAAGAGAGGCCGGGAACAGAATCAGCAGTTCAGCTGAGCCCAGATTCCTGGCCCACAGGAAGTGTGAGATAATAAATGTTTATTGTTTTCACTTGTTAATTTCTGGGGTAATTTGTTACACAGCAATAGATAACCGATACACTCATTTCTAAAAATTATTCCATAGACATAGTCATTAGTTCTGTTCACCAAATATTTCCAATTCTTCCTCCTTCTGGGAACATGGTAGGATTAACTTCCCTGCCCCTTCAGTTAGGTGTGGCCCTCTACCTGCTTTGGCCAATGAAATGTGAATGGAAGCGAGATATGACACTGCATGGAAGAAACTTCTCTTCTGGCTCAGTGCCAAGATAGCTCTTCCTTTTGGGGCCAGAGAATATAACCTTACCTTTAAAAAATATATTTATTTTATTTAAAGCTCTGGGGCCATTTTGGGAACAAATAACCGATGATATTTCCCTCTTTTCCCTGGCTGCTAGGAAGCTCTGAGTCAAATTGCAATCTATCTACAGCAAGCATACAAGATGTTATGGCACTTATTTTCAGTATTAATTTTGTCCTTGGCTTCATTTTATGTTTCCTGTCATTATTTTTCTCTGTTTTATTTTCATTATCCTGATTTCTTTATTTATTCTTTCACTTGTTGTAAAATGTAACCATAAGGAATCTTACATCCATTTTGAAATTGAGGGAGGAAAATTAAAATATAAGCAGCATAACTTGTGCACATCAGTGACAGAACAAGCTCAAACATTAGCGTAAGAAAGTATCTGGCTTTCATTCCCAATTTGACCACTTAGTGGCTGTGTGAACTTGCTCAGTTTCTTTCCTTTTAGAAGTGAGGGTGAGGGGCTAATAATACCTTCCTTGAAACTTAGCGTTGAGGATTATATTGGGAAAAGTGCTTGGCCCTTAATAAGAGCTCTTACCAAAGTTTAGTTCCTTCCTTCCTCAACCCAAAATCCCTTGAGAAGCTATTTGCTCTTGAACTTGCTCAATCATGTTCCTGGGTGGCATGCAATGCACCCTGGTAAGCTCAGAAATATCTCCTGCTGAGGAAAGCAATTGCAGCTGCATCAGGAGAAACATGGTCAGAAGGAAGCTGGGGAGAAAGGGCTGGAGAGGAGGAAATGACAGCTGGCCAGTGCTCACTCTGGAACTTAACAGAATGAGCTCATGAAAGCACAGTGGGAAAGAGAGGGCAGAAATTCTGGGCTGTCACAAGAGATGGTGGGGCTGCCTCTGAGGCTTTCTAAAGAAGAACCTCTGCTGGAAAGCAGGAGATGGATTATACCAGTTAATATTTTAAAATATCCATATATGTAATTTTGTGTAGTGCCTAAGGTCTTGAGCAGGGCTTTTCAATCTCAGCACTGTTGACCTTTTTGGCCAGATAATTCTGTTGCGAGGGCTGTTCTATATATTGCAGGATATTTCACCGTATCCCTGGTCTCTGCCTGTTAGATGCCAGTAGCCACCCCACCCCAGGTCATGACGATCAAAAATGCCTCTAGATAATGCCAAATGTCCCTTGGGAGGCAAAATCGCCACTCTCCTTCTGTGAGAACCACTGATGTGGTTCTCAATGCCAAAGCATTGTGGCATTGTTCACTATTTATTAAGCACCAGTCGAGTCTGGAGAGACAAAAATGCTTAAGACATGGTCTCACTCCTCAAGCGATGCATGGCTCCTGCTGCAGTAGGAGTGATGAGCTGTGCACAGATATTAATAATTTCCCTCTGAGTGTGGTCAGCACAATAGCAGAGAAATGCTTGAGGCGTGAGGGACAGCCTGGGCTCCACAGGGGAAGGGAAGAGGTCTTCTGAGGGTAGACGGAAGGGTGATGCTTTCTTTGGTCAAGCCTTGATCTGAAACCACTGACCACCCTCCCCAAAGTGGATCTCCACCCACCCCACTCCCACCTTGGTTGGGAGTCTTTCTTCAGCACTCTGGATGCTTTCTTCATAGCAATGCCTACAATCTGAATTTTTTTTTCTTATGATTTTGTCTTCCTTTACCAGATTATAAACTCCCTAAGGACAAGGACTGCTTCTGTCTTGTCAACTCTAGAAACTCTGGCCCCTGTCATAGGGTACAGCCCAAATCAGGGACCCAATAACTGTTTAGAGAAGGAAGGAAGTTAGAAAAGGAGGGAGGAGAGGAAGAAAGGATGGAAGAAAAGAAGAAAGGAAAGAAGGAAGGAAGGAGAGAAAAACTAGGCAGGTGGGGTGGGAAGAGCAGTCCAGACAGGCAACAGTATGTGCAAAGGCCCAGGGAGGTCGACAGGACTGGCTACATAATTTGTAGGGCCAAGTTCAAAATGAAAATGCAGGACCCCTTGTTCAAATATCATTCAAATATCAATTTCAAGACAGCTACAGCAGAACATTAAACCAAATTCAGGCCCTTGTGTGACTGCATGGAGTGCCTACTTGCGAAGCCCTCCCTGGGAAACAAACGTTATGAATTACCAGTTGTCGGGTGGACCTTGTCTCTCTCAATCCACTTGTTGGTCCCATGAAGTACTCAGTGTGACCTCCTGCAACCACGCCATATTTTCTAACAGCTTAAGCTGGTTTTCCAGAAGAGACCAGAGCCTAAGTATGTTCTTCCAAATTCGATGCTGATATTAAGAAATACTGTAGGGCAAGTTCTTTCTGCACAGGTTCCACAAAGCGATGCTTGGCGAAAGCTTGCTAAAACTCTCAGCAAGCCCCAAACAAAGCCACAGTGTGTGAAGTTCTGGATCGAAGCCTGCTAGCTGAAGGGAGAAAGTGTACCAAGTTTCTACTAATGAAGCTCATTCAGAGTTTAGTCAAGTCTTCCTATACTCTGTGCCTGGTGAACATAACAATTTGTTATCAGCCCACAGTGTGAGCTGTGGACAAATGCTCTGTGATCCCGTCTTTGGTAAAACCTGTAATTTATAGGCTATCTTACAGGATAACTTTAATTAGGGCTTATATGATGTTTTACTTCCAGTTGTGATTACTAAGTCCTTTGCTCAGAAACACCTAAAGGGCACCTGCACTTGGGCGGTTTATTGAGAAAAATTCTGGCTGGTTGTGACCTTGTATGTGATGTGAGTGGTCATGAGAGCATGCGAGTGTGTGTTCATGCACACACACCTTCTCAAGAGATTTGCACATATACAAGAATGAAAGTTAATTACTTTCTTTACTTTGTCTTTGTTAAGCTTAGAAAAAACTAGCAATCCAAGGGCCCTGGGAAAATGTTTTTTCCATAGAATATAACTTGATTTATAAGATTTCCTCCAGGAATGTAGAGGAAAAGGAAAGAGTCTTATTTACTAGGTATTTTCTTATCACATGTCAGGCTCCCTTATGTACATGATCTCATGAACTCTTCACAAGAACCTGAGAGGTGGGTATTATGATAGTTAATTTTCTGTGTCAACTTGAGTGGGCCACGGGATGCCTGGATTGCTGCTTAGACATTATTTGAAGGTGTGTCAGGGAGGGTGTGTGGAGAAGAGACTAGCATTTGAATTGGTAGACTGAGTAAAGAAGATCACCCTGCCTAATGTGGGCTAACATCATCCCATCCACAGAGGGCCGGAAGAGAACACAAAGGTGGAAAAAGACTGGATTTGCTCCCTCTCTTCCTGGCTGCTTGAGCTGGAACTTGGAACCCCTGCCTCAGCACTCCTGATTCTCAGGCCTTGAGACTGGAACTGGAATCTACACCACAGACTCTCAGGCCCTCAAAGTACATCACCAGCTTCCCTGTCTCTCTTGCAGACAGCAGATCACAGGACTTCAGCCTCCATAATCATGTGAGCCAATTCCTTATAAATCTCTTTCTAAAGACAGACAGATGGATAGATAGATAATTTACCACCACATCAGGATTATAACATAACCAGGAATCTGTACTCTAAAACACATATACTTTCCATGAAACCACACTCCTTCTCAAACAGAGTAAAAAAGGGATGAAAGAAAAATGAAGAGTTATTTTTCTTTCCTTAGGGATAAAAAAGCACACTTGAAACTGCCCCGCGGCTTAGGGATTAGCCTAGACTCAACTGCCTGCTTTACTGACCATTAAAATCCCCTCTTCTTCTACCTCTTCATCCCCAGAGAGTCAATAGACAATCAGGCAGGCATCGTGGCTGTTATAACCCACAGCGGTGGCAAGTTCAGAAGAATAATAGTTGGACTGTGTATGATTTAAGAAGAAATCTTTCACTACTTCCCGCTGTTAGGAATGGCTAGAAAGACATTCCCACCACTTTCAGCAAGCTATTGACTTCCCACTGGCCTCTGATTCTTGAGATAAGAGTGTGTGTGTGTGGAGGTAGTTTGGGGGATCCACTTTCAAGATAGCACACTCACTGGCTGGGCGGTAGGTTGGTGCCAGCCGTCAGCGGGGGCTCAGCTAGAACTGTGTGTGCTCGAAGTCGTGTTTCTCCTCCACGTGGATTTACCATGAATTATTTGGGTTTCCTCATGGCTGGGTTCTAAGAGTGAGTATCCCAAGATCTCCAGGGGGAAGCTGTATGGTCTTTTATGATCTAGCCCTAGAAGTCACATAGTGTCACTTCCGTTACAGTCAGAAGCCCATCTAGATTCAAGCAGAGGGAACATCGGGCCCACGTCTTGATGGAAGGAATGTTAACTGGCACCGTACAAAGAGCTGATGGGATGAGAGCCCTTGCTGAGGCCATTTGGGGAAAGTATTAATACAATGTGCCACAGAGTTGTTATCAAGATTTAAAATTAGGTAGGGTGCAGTGGCTCACAGCTGTAATCCTAGCACTCTGGGAGGCCAAGGTGGGAGGATCGCTTGAGGTCAAGAGTTTGAGATCAGCCTGAGCAAGAGTGAAACCCCGTCTCTACTAAAAATAGAAAAAATTAGCGCCTGTAGTCCCAACTCCTTGAGAGGCTGAGGCAGGAGAATCTCTTGAGCCCAGGGGTTTGAGGTTACTGTGAGCTAGGCTGAGCCATGGTACTCTAGCCTGGACGACAGAGTGAGACTCTGTCTCAAAAAAAAAAAAAAAAAAAAAAAGATTTAAAACTAAATGAATAATATGTGTTTAGATGCCTGGTAAAGTACCTGGCACATAGCATATACTCACCTGTAGTGACTGGTTTACACATGGACCAAGGGTGATCAGAGTCTCAGTGGAAGCCTTTGATAGGTGTTCAGGGACTGAGTGATTTTCCAATGACCTATTTTGCTGTTATCTGGATCACCCTTTTTCTCACCTCACAAGAATAATGAAGAGTGTGTCTATCCTGACATTTTGCTTTTCCTACTGCCCTCCTCTTTCACCAGTTCATAAGCCACATATTTGGTCAATCATGAGAATCGTCAGAGGCAGGCAACCTTATGTGGCAATAGTCAGCCACATGGCATTTGTCTCATGGCTGGGTCCATCCAAACTGTCCTATATAGCTTGGCTCCAACATAGTTTGTCCACAGTGTATGAAAGAGGATGTCAGTGATAAGACAGGATGTGAACCTGACCTACTGTCAGTCATGCAGGGTATTTTGGCATGGAATATTCCGGAGCCATTCAGTCCCAGCTGCAGAGATGCTGCTAGAGAAGCAGAACTTGCCCCTGTCCAGGTGGGTCGGGGCTGGAAAGAACCGTCAAAAGAGGCCCAGACTAGGGATGGTACTTGCCGAAGGTCATAGAGCAAGTTGATGTCAGAGTCATAGATTAGAGCAGGATTTCTCAACCTCAGCTACTGACATTTTGGACCAGACAATTCTTTGCCCTGGGGGGCGGGGCTGTCCTGTGCACTGTAAAATGGTTAGAAGCATTCCTGACTTCTACTCACCAAATGCCAGTGGCATCACCCTCCCATTTGTGACAACTAAAAATGCCTCTATTGCCAACTGTTTCCTGGGGGGACAAAATTGCCCCAGTAGAGAACCACTGTACTAAAATTCAGGTCATCTAGCTGCCTGTGAATCTATCCAGCTAAAAACATAATTTTGACAAGTGCCAAGTTGATTTATAAAGATTAAATTTAGGAGCTGAACTAGTAGGGCTTTTGCTATGGAAAGAAAACACATTTAAAAAAGGCAAATCTAGAATGCAAGGCATTCTATGAGATAACAGGCCTGATTTCTTCAAAAAGTCAAAGTCATGAAAGAAAGGAGGTAGCGACGACTCTCACAGATTAAAAGAGACTCATGACCTGGTCCTTGATCAGATGTGGTTTTAGGAAAGCACAGCTATAAAATATATGGGAGGGACAGTTGGAAAAATTTAATTATGCTATTATTGTTTAATTTTTTTAAATGGATATGATATTGTAGTTAAGGGAATGTCCTTGTTTGGGGGAGATGCATGTTGAAATATTTAGGAGTAAAAGAAAAGTTAAATCTGTAACCTACTCAGAAATGGCTTGGTCATAAAAATAAGAAAATATGGAAAAATTGTAATAATTGATGAATCTACATGCTAGATCTGTACTATTCTTTTTTAATTTTCTGCATGTTTGAAATATCTTAATTAAAATGATGAGAAAATAAAGGTAAAAATAAAAGAAAAAATTGAAGTCTCCTGAAGTACACAAAGATGTTCATTGTAGCACTATGCAAAATAGAAAAAAATCAGAGGCAAGTTAATTATTTATCCCCAAGCAATATTAAGGACATTGTGATATTCTAGATGATGTAGAATACCATGCAAAATTTACAAAGAGAAAGATACAACCTTCTCTCCGGTGACAAGCCTTAATTTGCCCACAGAAAGGAAAATATTTTGAATCAATGACTGTTGAGAGTTTCCCTCATTCTGGAACTTCAGTTCTCGTGATGACAGCCTATGACTCATTGACTCTCAGATTACGTCTCAGATTGGTGGTCGTGGTGCAGTAGCCACGTTGATATCTAGCCAGGATGAGACTGCCTGACGCAGATGTAAATCTCAGTCCAGTAGAGATCTCCCCTACAAGAAATACAACCTTCTTCATTTTCTTAAAATTTACTTTGCATTTTAAGCTCCCATTCCACTGGGCTGGTAAGGACTCCACCTCTAGCAATTTTGCATTTCCATTTTATCAGGGTCTGTAGCTAACTCCTGGAGAAGACTTTGAGTTAAACCTTATGAAGTGGCCAATATTTTTAACCTTCCAAAATTTCAGTTTTATGTAGTTCAACGTAAAGCATAGGACCATGTTCATTTGCATGGGGATGGGGAAGGGACTGGGACAGGGAAGAATGAGATAGATCTAGGTGTCCTAATATGGATGGATTTCTCAGCATATTTATTGTTGAGAGTATGAATTTTTTTAGTGAAAACAGATAAATTGCAGACCACTAAGTGAAAATAGCACTATAACGATATAAGAAAAACATACATATGGAGCTAGGCTATATATCTTCTTGAGCATGTGTGTGTGTATATATAACATGTACATATGTTACACACAGGTATATATATATATATTAAAAATGGCAGGAAACACACCATCTAAATGGGTCATATTGGCTGCCTTTGGGGAAGTCAGAGATCTGTAGTGAATGCAATGGTGTACTGCTCTCATTAGCTTTTCATGACCAAGACACTCCTCGCTCCAGCTGGTGGAGTGCTCCTTGCTGCCTTTCTCTCTGAGCTTCCTCCCCAAACCTATGCCCCCTCCCCAGGGGCAGCCTACATCCTCAACTGTGAACCTCTCTGAAGGACCATGTCAGCTTCAGCGCTCCCCGCCAGGTCTGCTAGAGCCTCTGTGGCCCATGTTATTCCCATGACGCTGCCCCATAAACCCCCTGTGTGCACATCTGCATCTTAGAGTCTGTGTCCCAGGAGCCTGAAATACAACCTGATTATTCTAGGGGAAGAGTAATTGCAAAGTTTCTTTTTTTTTTTTAAGAGTGCTTTATGAATCATTTGTAATAATTAAAGTTATATATATTATATACATACATAACACTTATATATATGTATATGTGCATATATATTCTCCATAACCTGACCACTTCTTACCAACTCCACCAGCACCCTCCCTGGTCCAAGCTAAGACTTCTGCATTACTGCTTTCACCTTTGACCTCTAATAGCCTCATTCACCCAGCAGCCAGCGGTACCCTTTCAAAAGTTAAGTCACAGCACATGATTCCTTACTCACAACCATTTGATGGCTTGGATATTACATAAGGCAGTCTCTTGCTTAACATCATCTTCCAGACTCTACACACTGTGCTGCATCACTCCCCAATATCAGCTCCTGCTGCTCTGTCACCTTGTCATTCTGTACCACTCCCCCGGGCATCCTTCTGCTCCAGCCAGCTAGGTGAGCTCCCACCTTGGGGCTCTTGTATTTGCTCTTCCTTCTGCATGAAATATTCCCACCCCATATTTACATGACTCACTGCCTCACCTTCCTTGAGACTTTAAATAATGTTAACTTCTCTGTAAGGTCTTCCTCCCTCTCCCTACTTAAATTTGCAAGATTCCTATCTTAGTTTACCAAGGATGCTGTAACAAAGTACCACAAACTGGGTGCCTTAGACCAGTGGTCCCCAACATTTTTGGCACCAGGGACCGATTTCATGGAATACAGTTTTTCCACGGACTGGGAGTGGGGGGTGGTTTCGGGATAATTCAAGTGCATCACATTTATTGTGCAGTCAAACCTCTCTGCTAATGAAAATATGTATTTGCAGCTGCTCCTCAGTGCTAACATCACTGCCTCAGTTTCACCTAAGATCATTGGACATTAGATTCTCATAAGAAGAATGCAACCTAGATCCCTTACATGCGCAGTTTACAGTAGTGTTCATGCTCCCATGAGAATCTAATGCTGCAGCTGATCTGACAGGAGGTGGAGCTCAGGCAGTGATGCGAGTGATGGGGAGCAGCTGTAAATACAGATGAAGCTTCGCTGGCTGCCCGCCATTCACCCCCTGCTGTGCAGCCCGGTTCCTAACAGGCCACGGACCGGTACTGGTCTGCAGCCCAGGAGCTGGGGAACGCAGGCTTAGACAAGAGATGCTTATTCTGTTGCAGTTCTGGAGGTTAGAAGCCCAAGATCAAGGTTTCAGCAGGATCATAATCTCTCGAAGGCTCTGAAGGAGAATCCATTTCATGCTTTCTCTTAGCTTTTGGTGTTTGCTGGTGTTCCTTGGCTTGTAGCTACATCAGCCCTATCTCTGTCTTCATGTTCACAAGGCCTTCTCCCTGTGTGTATGTCTGTGGCCAAATTTCCCATTTTTAAAAGGACACCAGTTATATTGGATTAGGGTACATCCTACTCCAGTATGACTTCGTCTTAACTGGTTACACCTGTGATGATCCTGTTTCCAAATAAGGTCATATTCTGAAGAACTGGGGGTTAGAATTTCAGTGTATGAGTTTTGAGCACATGATTTAATCCATAGCAACCCCTTACTCTGTGCTTTCTCTGTAGCATTCATCACCTACTAATAGGTAACTTTCTTATTTACTTTATTGTATATCTTCCCCCACAGAATGCGAGAACTATGCCTGGTACATAGTAGTTGCTCGATATGTATTTGTTGAATGAACCCAAAAAAAGAAAGAAAAGTCAATTTCTCACCTTTTTCTTTACAGTTTTTGACACATTGTTGAAGCTCGGTGCTAAACAGATCCAGAGACTCACAAACTATTAGAGCTTTAAAGATCTCCAGGGATCACTATGTAGTTGTCCCATTTCACAGATGAGAAAATGAGCCCCGATGGACAAATATTTAATTCAATAACATAGGAGGAGCAGACACCAGATGTCCTTTTCCTAGCACTCTAACCACAACTGCTGTCTTTAGTATACGTAATTTTCCCAGAAGCCAGGAAATTCAGTGATGACAATTTAAAAGCAAACAGCTTTTTGTGTTTGACCAATGACAGATGTACGCATGGTTCTGTTTGCCTTAGATAAACTTAGAGTTGATCAAAACACCAAGACTTCATACTTGATGGGCCAGTCCAACCAGCTTATGATATTCAGGATAGATGTCAGTGCATTAAAAAAAGTGATAGAACAACCCCATTAATCTTGGCCATTTATAAGGAAATGCTCCTGTTTGGGAGAACCTGCGCTTCAGGTTCTGGACCAAGAATTGCTCAACCTGGACCTCACGATGGAACAAAAGCTTAGGAGATCTTCCATCTGGTTTGGATTACCTGCAAGCCGGGAAATGGAGCACTGTTCTCTAGTTAGAGCTGGAAACACTTAGCATAGTCCCTGGTACCTAGCAGGCTCTCAAAAGATACCAGCCAAATCTAAACTAAAAAAAAAAAAAAAAAAAAAAAAAAAATTTAAAAAATGCTTTGTCTCATTTTCCTTATAATGTAGTGGTTATAATTATAGACTCTGGAACTAGCTGAGCAACCTTGAACAAACCACTGAAGCTTTTGGTACCTCAGTTTCCTCTTCTATAAAATGGGGTTAATAATAGTGTTTGCCTCAAAGGTTGTTGTGATAATTCCATGTGGTAACCCACAGAAAGCACTTAAACCCGTGTCTGGACATAACGAACTCTATGTAAGTTTTGCTATAGTGTCGCCCTTAGTTCACCATTTATTTATTCAACCATCACGTACTAAGGAACTGCTTTGGTTTCTAAGCTCTGTGCTGGCTATTGGGGAACAAAGATGCAAAGACATGGTTCCTGTGCTTCTGAGGCCGACAGCTACGGTAGGTACCGTAAATAGGGAATCCACAGAGCACTGAATTTGTGAGCACATGTTGGTGTTGTTTTTCCAAAGTGGAAGACTCATACTCTTTATTATTTGTTCAAAAGGATACATCACTACTCCTCAAACAGATTTTTTAAAGACCGGTTAAGGACCATCATTGTTATAAACAGAAGCAAAAAATTCTATAGGAGAGCTTAACACAATGTGGCAGTTGCTATACTGGAGGTCTGTCTGAGGCACAAGGGCAACTTAAAGGTCCAAAGCCTGTCTGTGGATATCTCACCTAGCCTCATGTAGGAGGCAGTCATCTTAGATATATGATGGCTTCTTGGTGTGTTCACTGAGGAGTCGAGAGCTTGAGGCATACATGGAGATGGTGAGAGAAATGGGAGTGAGAGTGTAATGACTTCCAGAAACATTTTTGCTCTGATTTCTGGAAAAAGAAACAAATTCACAAAGAAACATGAAATCCCCATTCTGAGCAAGTCTTCTTATGATTTGACTCTTAAGAGAGGGGCAAGGAAAAAACATGTGCTTTAGGATCAAACAGACATGAATTTGAATTTTGCTTTGGCCAATCACCAGCTATTGAGAATTTGGGCAGGTTTTAACCTCTTTTCTCAAACGCAAAATTTATCCAAAGGAAGGGAAATCAGTATATCAAAAGGATACCTGCACCCTCATGTTTATTGCAGCACTATTCACAATAGCCAAGATGTGGAGTCAGGCTAAGTGTCCATCGACAGATGAGTGGATAAAGAAAATGTGGTACATATACACAGTGGAATACTATTCTGCCATAAAAAAATGAAATCATGTCATTTGCAGCAACATGGATGGAACTGGAGGTCACGGTGTTCAGTGAAATAAGCCAGGAACAGACAGGACATGGTAGATTGCACCTGTAGTCCCAGCTACTCAGGAGGCTGAGGTGAGAAAATCCATTGAGCTCAGGAGTTTGAGACTGGCCTGGGCAACATAGTGAGACCCCATCTCTAAAAAAATCAGCCAAGTGTGGAAGCACACATCTCTAGTCCCAGCTGCTTAGGAAGCTGAGGTGGGAGAATCATTTGAACCCAAGAGTTCAAGGTTATAGTGAGCTGTGATCCTGCTTCTATTAACAAAAAAGAAGACTAAGAAAGAAAGGAATAAGTAAGGCACAGAAAAGCAAATATCACATGTTCTGACTCATATGAAGGAGCTAAAAAAGTTGATCTCATGGAGATAGAGAGTAGAATGACAGTTACCAGAGGCTGGAAAGGGGTAGGGGGGTGAAGAAATGTTGGTTAATGGGTACAAACATACAGTTAAACAGAAGGAATAAGTTCTAGTGTTTCATAGCACAGTAAGGTGATTACAGTTAACAACAATATATTGTATATTTCAAAATAGCTAGAAGAGAAGATTTGGAATATATCAATAAAAAATAAAACAAAATTGAGATTCATAAAATAATATTTGCTATGTCTTCATGTAGTGTCTGGCTAAGCTAGATTGATAGATTGTATTGTTTTGTTCACCCTTACTCATTTTCTCTCCATTTTTGCCCTGCTTCCCTATAGGTAGAATATACTTCTGTGTCTATTGAATTGGGGCTTAGCCACAATAATTCTTTGACCAAGGGTCTGTGAGTGGGTGTGACAGAAGCCAAGTCTGGGCAGAACCATTAAATCTATGTGCAGGGGTTGGAAATATCTCCCCTGATCTCATACTCCACTGTGAGAACACTTCCTATTCATGGGCTCATCCATCTGCTCAGATCTGCTGATGAGGAGACATATTGAACCAGCTTGAGCACAGCCAGAGTTAAACAGCACATCTGTGAGCAAGAAAGTAAGTTGCCAACCACTGAAATTTTGAGGCTATTTGTTGCTGCAGCAAAAGCTAACTGATACACTGACACATAATTCATGCTCAATAACTGGCTTCTCCATTCTCGCTTGCCAAGAACAAAACAGAGAATTTTCAGTGAACTATTTGAAGATACTGAGCTACAACATTTAAACTGTTAGAAAAAACTTCAACTTATAAAGACGGAAAAATCCTAGCACTTTGGGAGGCCAAGGCAGGAAAATGGCTTGATGTCAGGAGTTTGAAACCAGCCTGGGCAACATAGTGAGACCCTGTCTCTAAAAAAAAAAAGGAAAGAAAAAAGAAAAAAAAAAAAATTAGCTGGGCACACAGTGGCTGCCCACAGTCCCAGCTATTCAGGAGGCTGAGGCAGGAGAATGGCTTGAGCCCAGAAGTTCTGGGCTTCAATGAGCTGTGATTGTACCACTGCATTCCAGCTTGGGTGACAAAGTAAGACCCTTTCTCAAGGAAAAAAAAAAAAGACAGAAGAAGAGAGTTAGATGGGTGTCAGAGACTACTAGCTGTGTGTCAAGTCCTTGCTCTCTGGACACCCAGCATGTCACTGAGTTCTGGCAAAAGCATTGTGGGTGAATGTGATGGGAACCACTTCCAGGTCTGGCCCATAAGCCCCCACCCCTCCCCAGTCTCCCTTCTCCAAGTTCTACATATTGAAGAGGCAGAGTTGTTATCAGTGGGGAGCTCTGAGTGACCGCCTGGAAGGGCTGCCTCACCACCTGAGCATTTGGACCAGCCAGACATTGGTTAACGCAGTGAAAACAGATTTATTCAATAACACTTGAGCCTGGGAAAGAGCCGAGCTCCATTCCAGTCCGTGCTGAGGTGACAGGGCATTTTAAAGGGAGAATGGGGAGGGGCGGAATGGCCGGGCCTTGAGATAAGTGTGGGAAGTGGGAAATTACAGAAAGCAGGAAGTGGGGAGCGGTGGGTCCATGTGACTGAGACTAAGATGTGGGGTCCCTGACTTCAGGTGTTCGCCGGAGCAAACAGTAAATTCCTGTGTCAGCCTTGAGTTTTCTAGGTAAGTACTTTAAGGCAGGGCTAGGGTCACCCTAGAGATGTGCCCTTGTGCTGTTAGCAACCATGTTAGTGTTTGCTCAAGTCTTTATGGGCTGAGGTTGAGGCCAAGTGAGAGGGCTCAGAAAAGCCTGGCTAGAGATTGGTCAAGGAGAGAATCTTTGTTCTTTCTTCCACTGGGCTTGTTCCATTAGTTCACAAATGTCGCCCAGGAAATACTGACCGATGGGTACAAGCCAAGTGGTCAAGTACTGGTAACTCTTAACAAATGTTTATTAAGAGCTTACTATGTGCCAAACACGGTACCACACCTACACACACAAATCCTCATTTGATCCTCTGTATAACCCTATGGAACGGATGTTACTATTCTCTTTTTAAAAATATATGTAAACATAAGTGAGCCAAAGCTCTGTGTAGTCAGTAACTTATGATCATGTGCCTGGAGAGTGGCCGAAGCAGATTGGAACCTGATCATTTTGGCTCCAAATTTATTTAGTGCTGTGACTACACAGCATCGATTTCTGTGTTCACCAAATCTGGAAAGACACAAAGGTGCCAGGTAACCCGGTTTGAGCTAAGACCCAGGTACAGAAACCTAGGACATTGTAAGGAAAAGATTCTACTTCTCCAGGGCCACTTGGGCCTGAGGACCACTGAGTCTAGATCAAGTGTAGAGGAGCCAAGGGCAGGACAATAGTGACCCTAAGAATCAGAGCTGGACAAGCAGCCAGGGAAACTCAGGGGGAACCAGCAACATGTGCCGAGAAGGGACTGGTTAATGTTTAATCGTGAGAAAGCCGTAAGAGTCACATGAGATCATTCATCTACCTTCCCTTAACTGAGTACATTGGAGTACCCCTAATTTCTCCCTAGACAGAGAAATAATATCTATGAATTCAAAGGGATTGAGACCCAGTAGGCAGGGTAAAAAGTATTAGTCCATCCAGAAAAGTGAGGACGTATTAATACTCTGGAGACACAGTAGGACAGAGACATCGGGAGGTAAGAAACCTGGTTTTAGTCCTGGCTTGGCCAGTAACTAGCTGTGTGACTTTGGGCAGGTCGATTTCCCTTCTCAGAGACTACGAACAAATAGAGGATCAGGTTGGGAACTTTCTGAGTTTTCTTTTAGCTCTGACAGTCTGGTTATCAGTAATAGCTCATCTAGGCCAGGTGCCGTGGAGCCAGATCTCTCCGTTAGGTGTTTTCTCTCCTTCATCAGGAAAAGTAAAACATGCATGTGGCCTTTTTTTCTGTAAAGATACTGCAACTCATTCAGAGTCACAAAGCTGCAGACTGTGAGAGCTAGAAATGATCATCTCATTTTACTAACGGCACAGAGCTGTGCATTAGGAAAGCTGGAATGAGGACCTTGTTTTTTGATGCTGAACACGGAGCTTATTCCACAGCAGCCTGCTGCCTAAATTCTGGAGAAAGAATAGAAGGGAATGAACATTTACTAAACACTTACCAGATGTCAGAATCCACCTTAGGTTCTATACTAAGTCTATGAATATTTAACAAGTTTTATTGAGTACCTGCTATGTGCCAGGCCCTGGAGGTACAGAGATGAACAAGACAGATAAGATCTCTCTTTTCTTGGAGCTCACATTCCAGTGAGAATGACGGAGATAGCCAATAAGCCACAGATAAGTAAATAAGAAAATATCCAGTAGTATTAATCAAGAAAATATTGGCCAGGCACGATGGCTCATGCCTGTAATCCTAGCACTCTCGGAGGCTGAGGCGGGAGGATTGCTTGAGGCCAGGAGTTTGAGACCAGCCTGAGCAAGAGTGAGACCCCCATCTCTACTAAAAATAGAAAAATTAGCTGAGCATAGTGGTGTGCACCTGTAGCCACAGCTATTCAGGAGGTTGAGGCAGGAAGATGGCTTGAGCCCAGGAGTTTGAGGTTGCTGTGAGCTATAATGACACCACTGTACTCTACTCGGGCAACAGAGCAAGACCCTGTGTCAAAAAAGAAAGAAAGAAAGAAAGAAAATATGAATATATGCTATCAAGAAAATGAAAGTGCATACAGGCTAGGCAATTATAGTATTGGAGATTGACAGAGTTAACCTCCCTGAAATTATCTTATCTTATCCCTACAAACATGGTGTGAAGTGGGTTTATTACATTCTTTGTTCAGATGAGAAAACTGAGGCTCTGATTTGCCCAGATCAGATAACTGGTGAAAGATCATTGCAGATCTTAACTCAATGCTCTCTGGCACAAAGCCCATGCTTGCTTCACAATACTCTGAATCAAATTTTTTTCTAAATGAAAATACCTATGTAGAGTGCATACGTATATGTACTTACTATAATTGAGAGAGATGAGGTGCTTGATTAATGATAACTAATTTTTTTCCTTGTAATCATCTTCATTTATTGGAGTCATGTTCAGTATCTCAAACCCAATGTCTCTTTTGAAGAAATCTCATTCATGTGGAAGGCACTTGACTTGATCTACAGGTAGAGGCTGCAGATAGATATAAAACAGAAATTTCTCTGTGCTATGACCTTGCTAACTTGGGTATTAGGGAATGGAGCCTATAACTTAGGATTTAGGAGCACTACACTCTAACCAAGTACTTATGAAATTTAGCCACAGATCCCCCTGAGTGCTCCTGAACTGGGAGGTGGGGCTAGGCTTTACATTACAGACTTCTGAATAATAGTATTCAGATTGTTTTGCAGGATGTGCTGTGTAATTGTATAATTCATCTTCCAAAGTACTGGTGAGGTTGCTATTTTCTCTTAGAAGGAAAGTTCCAGCATTCTATAATCCAATAAAGCTAGATTTCAGATGGATGAAAAAATTCCTAAGTAAAAAAATAATACTAAACTAGAAGAAAACTAAACAACTAGAAAAAGAAAATCGGGTTTTCCACTTAAGATGCTCTTAAAACAATAGAAAGCTCAATTTGCACTGGCCAAGGCAGACCCTGCACCCGGGTTGACGCAACCCCAATTCCCCATCCCTTCCTCCTCAGCCACCTTTGTTACAGAGGTTGGAAAAATCCAATACTTCCTATCCCAGCTTTACTCGCAGCTAGCAGTGGCCACATGACAGCTCTAGCCAATGAAGCTCAATGTCTACCAAGGGCTGGTGGGAAGACTTTCGCTTTCCCTGGTAAAAGGGTCAGACTTGGCTGAGGCTGCTTCTTTTACTTATTTCTGCTTTAATTACAGATGTGATGACTAAGGCTGCAACAGCCACCTATAGCTACTAGGAAAAGGCCAAGAGTATGTTGCTCTGACAATACTGAACTACTAAACCAATATCTAGTAGTTTCTAGACTACTAGTTAATGAGAAATATATATCCTTATTTGTTTACACCACTTTTAGTGGGATTTTCTGTTGCAGACACCCAAAAGCACTCCTAAGGGTAACCACTGTCTTAAACAACAACAACAAAAGTATTGTTTTTTACATAAGAAAAGGAGAAATGATCTCTTCTTTTGTCTCTCACTTAGCATGGTTCAAATTTTCCCAGCTGCTCACCAATCGCCTTGTTCTCAGATGCTATTGGCCAGAATTGGATCAACCGGTTCATCCTGAATTGATCAGCAGCAAAAGAAACAGAAATTCATGCTAGGCTTAGACTGATCATTGGGTGGAATGAATATTGGAGCATCAACCAGAACATGCCCTACAGTAGGTAAATGTGATCACAAGATGAATAATAACTTTTAAATATAAAACAATAGAAATAAATAAAAAAATTAAAGGACTGATAGATATGAGCTCATTGGAATTAAAGCCTATTTATAAAACCACTCATTATGAACAAAAGGAAAGGCACATAAGACATGAGGGAGATATATTTGCAATGTATATGGCAAATAAAGTGTTAATACTCCATAAATCACTTCTGAGTATTTACTCTAAGGAAATTATTAAGGATGTATGCAAAGATTTAGTCACAAAGATGTTTGTAGCAGTAGAGTATTTAATCATGAAAATGTGCAAGCAAGATGAATTTCTAGCAATAAGGTATTGATTAAGTAAAATATACAAACTTATGATGGAATGCTATGAGACTATTAAAAAATAATGTTGCAGAAATGTATGTACTGTCATGGAAAGTTGATTGTGATATATTAATAAGTGACGAAAGCAGAACACAGTGCATATGGTTTAATTCTATTGATAGTCTTAAACTGTGATAGCTCATTTAATTCCACCTAACCTGTGAAGAAAGTATGTTAGTCCCCGTTTTACTGATTACAAACAGACTTTGTTAAACATTAAAAAATCGTCAGACAAGCCCGAATCGATAGATATTTTACAAAATGCCTTACCAGTACCCTTCGACTCTGTCAAAAGTCATGAAAAACCAAGAACAATCTGAGAAACTATCCCAGATCAGAAGAGACCAAGGAGACACGATGATTAATGTAATGTGGCATTGTAGATGGGACCCCAGAACAGAAAAATGACATTGATAGAAAAACTGGTGAAATCCAAATAAAGGCTGGAGTTTAGTTAGTAGTAATGGACCGGTGTTGGCTTTCTTAGCTTTGACAAATGTCCTATGGACATGTAAGATCTTAATGATAGTGAGACCTGGGTGAGGAGTATTATGGGGATTCTCTATATATACTATCTTTGCAACTTCTCTGTAAATCTAAAATTATTCTAAAATAAAAAGTTTATTAAAAAAATCTGAACAGTGTGAGGGTTCCTCAAAAAATTAAAAACGGGCC